>CAIGRP010033425.1:0-33789 GCA_903798385.1 Fraxinus cuspidata
TAATATTTTGAAAAATTTAGGATTATAATTGCAATTAATTATTTATTTTTTTTTCTTTTTGTTTCATTTGAACAGAAGGGGTAAAATCATCATTTTATAGAAAAAATGGTTAAAAATAACCTTTTGCGCAATGAAATGTGGAATGTATGGTTGAAAATGCCAAAAAATAAAAGGTATGGACGTTTTGCATAATGACATTGAAAAGTAGGGACGTTTTGTGCTATTTACAATAGAAAAAATGGTTGAAAATGACCTTTTGCGCAATGAAATGTGGAATGTATGATTGAAAATGCCAAAAAATAAAAGGTATGGACGTTTTGCACAATGACATTGAAAGGTAGGGACGTTTTGTGCTATTTACCCTTTATTTATTTAACGTCAGCTTTACAAAGTTATTGATAAGACTACATTGTAGAGAAAAAATGTTAACAATTCATTTTGCATGTGGCAAACAATTTACAGCAATCCACATATTCAAGCATGCTGAAATTATTATATTGTTAAAGTTAAACATTTTCCAAATAATTATTTTGCAAGTATTGTGTCTCATGTAACTGTTTAAACTTTAAATATCTTACGACGCTACTATCTCAAAATAATATAATGATTCAATTGTATATAGGATTTGATGTGAAGGATCAATGCTATCTAGTTTATAACGATTTTCACAATCCTCATTTTAAATAGTAGTCAGAGTTCTTGTGCAATTGGACCGAGTATCATCTTGAACTAAAGCTCGAATAAAATCTTTAAAAAAGCAAAAATTAGATTCTCTAATCTAAATTCCATTGTCCTTTGTTATCTATCACCTCAAATCGGCGGTGAGTCGGTGGACATTCCTCCGTTCATGCTATTTTTGAACTCTTTTTCCTTGTATATTTTCTTTAATCACTTATAAAATATACATTTTATTATGCTTTTCTCTCCTCGTTGAATTTCTAATTAACTTGTTAAAAATCCACCATAAAAATAAATATACATTTACACTACTTTGAATTAAAATTATGATCCTACAACCCTGTATGTTTCAACCAAAAACTAATAGCCAACTAAACATTTTCCGACTCTGTTTGATTTAAATCAAAATGAATAATTAATTTTAATTACACATTTCATGGACCAAATCCTTCAATCACGTAATTTATAAGACCCAACTTTTATCAAAATAAAAAAAATTTAATTTTCATCCCCCGACATGGATTCAATTAAGAAGCAAATTGCAAATTTTTAGCCCCTGTTTGACATTTTTAAAAATTTGTTGAGAATAGTACTTTATGAAAAACGTGCAAATAAAGAGTAGGGAAAAATTTTGAATTTACATTTAAAATATTTTTATTTTAAAATGAATATGAGAAATAAATTAAGTTAAATTAAAGAATGTAAAACATGGCTTAACGTCACAGTTTCTTTATTTTGTTCCGATAATCCGCCGTCCACGCGGCGCAATCACAAACGACTAATCGCCCAACAAAAACTTTATCACTATCCAAAAAGTCAGTTTTTTTTTCGTACACGTGTCAAATAACCAATGAATCCACCGCTGTAGATGATGCACAAGGCACGAAGACAGACGTGCCCCCGCTTCTGACGAATTACTCGCCACTCTTCATAATCTTATTGGCTCAAATTTTGGGTCCATCCATACTCCTCTCCTATTGGATAGTTAGGGTTACTGTCACGTGGCCCGCTATTCGTACCAATCGTCTTTCTCACTCGTGTCAAAAGTATCATCACACGTGTCCCAAACTCATATTGAAATCTATATCTTGGAAAACTTTGCTTGGAGGGCACTTGGAATATGGGTTTGTTTTGTGTTGGTCATATGACTTCGATATGTTTCGTTTCGATCAACGAAATTACATTTTTGTTATAATTTGGTCGTTTTATTTGTAGCTGTGACATAATTAAGGATTCGAATGTTTTTAGCAATTCATATGCTTCTTGTCAAGTGATACAAGAGCTGAACACTAACTTAATTGCTTACTTGACTATCAATCTTCATTATCGAGTTGTAACAAAGTCATTGTTTGGTGGGTATTAAAATCAATTTTTTAATAAATTTTGATAAAAGTTAATCAAATATGTGGTTCAAAGTTATGAATCATAGAAAATATATAATTAAAATTAATTGTTGATTTTAATTTTAATTTTGATTTTAATTCTTACCAAATAAGAACTAAAGTAAATAAAGAGAGGAGACGTTTAGTCAAATTTGACCCTATGTTAAAGGAAAAAAAAGGATCACAATGAGACAAGTCAAGGGTCTATTATTTAGTTTAAGAAAAAAAGTTGCATATTAGCTTATGTATATGCTATTTTTGACCTAAATCTACATTTGTGAGATCACTTTTAATTTGGTCTGGTCAATTAGATGATCAAATTAGAATAAATCAAAGTTGGGTGACCAATATTAAGAAACCTACAAAGTTAGGTGACCCCAAATTAAATTTCATCTGCTTTTCAGTATAAATCAACTCCCACTGGTCCAGTATTCTGTCATTCTTAGTCGAAATATATTTTGCTTAAATCATAATTACTGAAATTTGACATAGAAAACAATATGAATGGAAGAGGAGGGTGCTGTATAGCGAGGTACGCAGGCAGCGGCGCCGGCGCGTACGATACGTCTAAAGTTGGCCGGATAATGATGCGGTTCCGGCCGATAGCTCCGAAGCCAGCTTCCACTAATGGGTCAGTTTCCGGTGGCGCCAACAGCTCTACGACGGAAAATGCCGACCCATATGTTAAAAATGGCCGTGGGAAAAGGAAACATGCTAAAGACACCACCAGTGCCAATAATACGAACAAAAGAGTCTGTAACAGAAAAAGAAAGGATTCACCGGAAAACACGGCTTCCACTGGGTCAGTTTCAGGTGTTGAAACGGTTGTCACACTGCCGTTGTTTCCACAAACATCCGACGTGAAGGAGAACAAGAAAAGAGGTGCACCCAGAGTTCCTTTATGGTTGAGCTTTGGGAGTGAAGAGAGAGCGGGTCAGGCGGTGTTGGTTCCGACGACGTCGCCGCCGCCGCCTCCGCCGCGGGCGGTGGTAGGATCATGGGTGAAAGTGGAATGCGTAAGCTACACTTTGGTAGACTGTTATCGGCTCGGCCGAACAGACGAGGAGAGGGTGACGAGCCTACAGCGTGACGCGTGTCCAGGTTTCATATCGGATGGTCTGAACCGGGTTTTGTGGACCAATGGGGCATACAGGAAGATGGTGGGTGGCGCGGCGGAGGAGGTGGTCACGTGGCTTGTGATGAAGGCGGAGGAGATGGTTCCGGCCGGGATCCCGTCGTTCACGTGCCGGGTCAGGGTGGAAACCTTCGGTAAAGACAAGATTTCTCTTACACTGCCGTGTGATGTTTGGAGAATGGACTGTGGAGGATTTGCATGGCGGCTCGACACCACGGCCGCGCTATCTTTGGGCCGATAAACAAGTGAATTAAGCTTCTTGAAAGATCAAGGCAAAGAAAAAGGCTATCTTTTAATTATAAGTAATTATAACAGATTCACTTATGGATACGCACTTCTTCTAACTCGTGTAAAACCCTATTGATAATAATTGTGAATATATTTCTTCCTGAATCCTTTGTCCCTGCATGTTTGCAATTTTTACTTCTACTAAATTCTAAAATACTCTATATTTATCAGAAATATAATAATATTTGAGGATGAGTATTAATTAAATAAACGTGAATATTAATTAATTGAGAATTAATAATAAAAAATATATGTATGAGAATTTTATAGTATTTATTACAGTTTGTAATTGTAAATGAGTTTCATGCGGTGAAAGTACACAAATAAAATAAATATGCCAAAAATGTACATTGATGATGATTAAATAATTGGCAAAATAATTGATGATAATATTGTCTAAATGGTTAAATAAATTGAATACATATCGAAAAAAGAAAATATATTTGAATTTTATTAAGGTTAGAATTGTCTAAAAAATGATTTACATATAATTTGATATATTATATAGATTATTAACATGTTGGAATGAGTCGACAATGTTAAGGTGTCAACCTAGTCAAGACGTAGATGTATATGTAGTGATTCCTACTCTATTCGTAGATAGGGTTCTTAACTTCTCAGGATATAATTTTTTATCAGTTAGGGTTTTGTTCGAATAAAATAGAAAATATATAGCGTGTGGGGGTGTGGAGAGGATGTATGTTGGAGAGAAACCTCAAATAACTGTTGATACAAGCAGGCATTATTCTTATGATGCAAGTAGCTCTTTATGTACAAGTAATATTAGAGCTCATTTAACATGACTTTTGAAAAGTTAAAAAGAGTTTGATATTCAAAAGTTATTTTATGATCCGTTTGATTATGTTAATAAAAATGCTTTGGTAATTAAAAGATTTTTTAGAGAAAGTTGAATCAATGTGATTTCATCTAAAATCACTTTTCGGAATAAGAAGTTCTTTTAAAAAATAGTTTTAAAAGAAGTTAAGATAACTTTCTCCAAAAGCTGTTCGACAGGAAGAAAAAACAAAAGTTAAAATCATTCCAGATGGACCCTTGTTGATAATGGAGAATAGAAGGGACATGTTTGTCCATAATGTGTAATTCATTAGTTTGTTTCAATATAGGAGTTGAGATCTATTGCCATATATATTTCAAATTAGCCTTAACCAGCCTTTCCATTTTTTCAGAAAATGATGATCGTGCGGAATGTATGGGCGTTAGTGCCAAACCATAAGGCCGGATGAGCATGATCTGAGCCTGTAGGTGTTTGTGCCGGGCCACCTCAAAAGGAGGTTAGATGAGCTTGACGTGGCTGGATCGCAATGCCAGACTATCTTAGTCTATAAATTAATAAGGCCGATCGAAAAATTTGTAAATGATGAATTTATTTTATTAATGGGATAATTGCAACAAAAACCTCAAATCTTTTAAAATCGTCAGACTTTTCCCAAACTTTTTATTTGTTGCAACCATCATCCGTAACCTTTTTGATACGTTGCAGGTAGGACCTTTTTGGACGATTTTCATCCAAAATAATCAAAAAATTGATTTTGACCACATTTTAATAAATTTTAAAAAGGTAAAATGGTAACTATCTATTAATCATATTAAATATTAAATAAAAAAAAATAACCGTACCCCAAACCAAAACCACCTCCCCCTTCTCTTACCTCCAAGCATAAAACTCCAGGGGCAGCAGCATGCAGCATCTTCTTCTTCTTTAGTTACATATCGCCGCTGTTCGCTGCATTCGTCAACCTTCAAACCCCATTCTTGGTCTTGCCACTATCGCGCCCCCCAGTCATGGGTCGCCTTTACCACCGTTGAAATCTGAGCCAAATTCCAGAAAACCTCCAGCTCCATCTTCAGGTGCCCTTTTTGCTTGGTATTTTCATTCTAGAAATTAATTTGACTAAGCTCATTCTTGCAATTTAATTCTTATATGGAAAAACTGTTTATTCATTTCAAAGTAGCCGAATAATTGAGAAATAAATGATATAGGTGGAGGTGGTTTTGGTTTGGGGTTTCGTTTAGGGTGGGGTTGACTTATTATTATTATTATTATTATTTGTTTATTATTTCACGTGATTAATAAATAGTTATCATTTTGTCCTTTTAAAATTGATTAAAATATAATCAAAATGAAGGCAATTGAAGGTATTTTTAATGAAAACCGTCCAAAATGGCCTCGTCTACAACATTTCAAAAGGTTAGAGTTGACGCTGTAACAAATCAAATGTTTGTGTAAAGTCTGTTTTAAAGATTTTGAGCTTTCTATGCAATTATCCCTTTATTAATATATAGAGTACTAATTTATGGAGGCTATGATGTAAGGAAAATTATTTGCAATATCTTACGAGCCTTCAATTGAATTTGAGCACTGAACTTTGTTACTGTTGTGCCTAAAATAAGTGCAAGGGAAGGTGCTTCCCAACCCTATTTATTTAGATTGGTTTGGCTATTTACTCGTACATTCTCATAAATTCATTTAGCCAGGGATTTAAATATCATTTCAAAAATAACATAATATAGTAGACCTTCATCGTCCAACATTTTCATTTATTGGACAATGTGACATGTTTAGCGATGTCAAAAAAGTTCGATTGTTCGGGCGGCTCGGACTCGGCCCGGAAAAAGTCCGAGCTGGATTGGCTCGTGGCTCAGTGGCATCGAGCCGAGGCTCGGGCCTACCCCAATTTTGGGGCGTTATTATTATTTTTTTTTAAGTTTATATGTATTTTTTATATATTAATATTTAGTTATTATTTATAATACGTATAAATTGCACATATTTTAAATACGTTATAAAAAATTATAGATTTATAAAAAAAAAAATAAAAAAAAAAAAGGAGTCTGCTCGGCTCGAGCCCAATGAAGCTCGAACACATTTTACTCGGCTCGGCCCGAGTTTTGAATTTTGGCTCGTGGTTCCACTCGTTAACATGACTAGACATCTCTTCACTATCACAGACTAAATACTAATGAGGTTCAAATAAAAGAATTTGACACGAATAGTAAAAATAAGTATTTCAAATGCTTCTTTAATGTAACATTCAATTGGATTCACGTTAACGACTTAATTGTCAAATATGCTATAAAAGAGAATTGTACAATTGTCGTTCCTCACTTGATGTCTTCTGAGTAAGTATCGAAATCTCCAGTTTCAGAATTTCGAAATCTTCCAGTGCTCTTGAATAATAGTGTGTAAAACATATATAAGTTTTTTCGTATTAGTTTTAAGTGTTTATTTTTCATAAGTTCAATTAAATGAGTTATATGATTTTAATTTTAATGAATTTATCATTTAATATTACGTAATTGTTACGTAGATTCATGCTTAGCGGGGTATAAATAACACTACTCAAACGTTATACTTCTAAAGAAGTCCCAAAAGAATTCGCCAATCAACATATTCCACGTTGCATCTAATGGTTAAATCAATAACAATCTCCACCCTTATATTCAACGGCATGGAAAAGTAACGGCCAGGATTTCTTGAATGTGGGCGGGCAGCGGGCTTGAAGCTATCTTGCATTTAACTGCCAGGCGATTCGTCGGAACCCCAATTTCCGGGCGATCACTACTCGTAAGTCTCTCTCTCTCTCTCTCTCTCTCTCTCTCTCTCTCACATACACACACACTATGCAATCCCATGTATTCTTGTGTGGCATTTCTTGTGTAACTTTCATAATTTTCATTTCTAGGATTGTCATTTTTCTGCTTTTTTTGAAATCGGGTAAAGGAAGATAATTTTTAAATGAATGTCGAAGTTATGTTTTTTTATCGAATTGGAGTTGTTTTAGTATTTTCTTTATTTGATAGAAGCTTTACTAATTACGAGAAGGAAAAAGATTAGATAAAAAACAATGAATTAACAGAGCATTCTGAATATGAAATATGTTTCATTTGGTGGAAATTGATACCTGTGCGTTGAAAATTTTGGTATTGAAAGAGATTTATATTTTGGGAAGTTTGAAGTGAGGGCTTTTTATGAGCAGGAGTATACGGTTTGGAATGAGCAAGAGTTGATAAGTGAAGAAATTGGTGGTTGAATTTACGGTACCGACTGCTACTATAGAGATAATTGGGTAGAAGGAATCAAGAAAGTGATCATAAAAGGGCTCGGGATATTTCATGGGGAAAACATGGAAACTTTCTAAAGGTTGCTCTTCCGGGGCTGTGCGGGATTGTCCGTCAATGTCGGCATCAGAAGATTTTGGGTGTTCAGGTTCGGTTGATAACCAGTCAACTTTCCCCGAGGAATCTGATGCTCCTAAAAAGAAATCTATAGGATTGAATGTGGAAGGTTTTGATAGGTCTATTGTGCCAATACAGGCCTTTTCATTGTCTAGGATGTCACATATGCAGAGGAGGGATTTGGAGATGAAGTTGAAAAATGAACTTGAACAAGTTAGGATGCTTCAGAAGAAGATAGCTTTGTTGAGCTCAAATGCAACTATTGATATGCATTGTTGCCCAAAGAGACCAGCCAAGGTGGAAAGTTGTCCGATTTCTGTAAATAAACTGACTGCTGCTGTGCCAGAAATGAAAAATATTCCTCGGGGAAGAAATGCTCCCCACATGAAGGGTGGGGCCATGGCAGCTAGGCAGACTGAGTTGGAGAAGAAGCAACTTTTGCAACAGAATACCAATTACGTTAGGTTAATGAAACAATGTGAGACATTGTTAAACCGGTTGATGAAGCAGAAAAATGCACCAATCTTTAATAGTCCAGTCGATATTATAGCATATAATATTCCCGATTACTTCAACGTCATTAAGCATCCAATGGATTTGGGGACTGTCAAAACTAAGTTACTTTCAGGGCGGTATTCCAGTCCAGAGGGGTTTGCTGCAGATGTGAGGCTAACTTAAAAAATGCAATGACTTACAATCCGCCAGGACTCGCGGCCGAGAAAATGAACAAATTTTTTGAAGTGAGATGGAAACAAATTGAGAAGAAGATTTCTGTAACAATGGACGAATCCATGCTATTAACATCAAGTGCTATAATGGAAGCTAAAACTCCTTCCATACCCCCTGCTAAGAAGCAGAAAATCACTTCTGCTGAAAACAAGTTCAAGCAAGAATCAGTTTAGCCTGTTATGAGTAATGTAGAGATGCGAAAATTGGCAGCAGAGTTGGATCTGTTGCTGGAAGAATTGCCAGATAATATTATTAATTTCTTGAAAGAGAGCACTTTGAATGGAAGGCAGGTGAATGAGGGAGAGATGACCATTGAATTTGACACTTTCAGTGATAATAACCTGTTCAAATTACGGAAACTTTTGGATGACTACATAGCAAAGAAGCAGAAAAATCAAGCAAAAATATGGCGGTGCGAAACTGAGGTACAGCAATGAGTCAGTTTATGTTTATAACTTTGTCTGCATCAGAGGCATACATGAACCTAAATACTTGTTTTTGTATCTTCAGCAGTTACGGAATGAGTCAGGGTACAGCAATTCAAATGTGCAGCCTCGCAAAGGTAATTTTCTCTTCTGCAGATGAAGTTGCATGCAAAAGGAGGACTTTTTTTCAATAGGTGTTTGAATTGATAATTGATTCATTTGGTTTGCGACCCTTTCTCCCGAATTCATTATCAGGCGGTGAGCCAGCTGAGAGGGACGTGGATATTGCCAGAAATGATACAGCTATCTCAAGCTTTCCTTATGTAGATATTGATAAGGATGCTGCCCGAAAGGATAGTCAATGCAGAAGTTCAAGTAGCTCCAGTAGTGAGCCAGGCTCTTCTACTGGTTCGTGTTATGATGAAGCTTTTGTGCATGATTTTCAATAGTATTGATTGGATATTTATTGTTCTAATTACTGTGGTGCTCAATATTTGGGTATGATTTGGACTTTCCATTTTCATCAATCCATGGAAGCTAAGCTCTTTTCATAGTTCACTATTTCTTCTTCTTTATTCATGAAACTAAGAAATTAGGCATCGTGATACAATGGAACCATACAGAGAACTTGCTTTGAGACCATTGTGTTCATGGGCTTGATATTTATACCATTCTTCTCTTTTCTCATCTGCCAGTCTTGGGTCCTGAAAGGCTTTTATGTTTTCTCACTTCAACAGTGAACTCCCATATACATTCAACTGGTCTCCAACTTGTGTTAGAACATGTTTTAGGCATATCTCTAGTGTGTTTAATATTAGAAAGTCAATAATTTCTGTCCTATTTTTAGTTCTATGTATGTTTGCTAGGTTAGTGAAATATGACAGTTTTTTTTTTTTGAATGTCATACATCCATTGTTTCATTTTGTTCTTCTAGATTACTATACTATTCGTCTCATAATTTATTCGTTATCTTAAATATAACGACAGAACTATGTCCAGTAACAGGGGCAAGTTTGAACAAAATATGCCAAAACCAAAACCATAAAATGATACTGAATTTATGGTTTTCCCCCTCTTCCATGCCACTCCTTTCGGTCATTGAATGCATTTACCTTAAAGCAAAAGAGTTATTGTGACTACATATTTCAAGACATCATTGTTCATGGGTTTGATGCTCTTCACTCAGATTCTGACTCTGGAAATTCTACTGGCAGTGAATTAGATGGTGTGGAGGATTCAGTTACTGTAAGTGCTGCTAAGTTTGATGCTGCATTGGCAATTATTTTATTTTTCTTTCTTTCCCTTTTCTGGGGTGGTGGTGGTGTCGGGTTTGCATTGTTTTAGTAAGTGCTACAAAGATATTGAGTGCCCCTTGTAATGTTCGTCACTAGGTGGCTCTGTAACATTTGTTTCTTTTTCTTCATGATGCCGGGAAACCATAGTTTCTGGGGTAGAGAAGGAAAATGATCTCGGTGATGTAAATTCTAGAGGTCAGGATTTTGTTGGTTTAATGGGCAAAATTTTCACGATCCTTTTACATTCTGATGTTAAACAATCTTTGAGTTTACTGCAGATTTTTTGAATGGGCATACTACACAAAATTCCCCGACAAAATTTGCCTCTGCTGAGCCTAACTGTCGCCAAGAGGGTAAGCAATGAAAACTAATGAAGAAAGCATGTACTATTAGTTACACAGCAATATCTCACCCAACATGCTGTAATATTTTAGGTGAGAGTGCTCAACCTGAGAGGCAAGTCTCCCCTGAAACGCTTTTGGATGACTATGTAGGGAAGAAGCAGAAAAATCTAGCAAAAATTTGGTCATACAAAATTGAGGTACACCTGTTGATGAAATTTCTTGTGGGTGGACGAGTTCCATTTTATGTTTATAACTTTGTCTACATGAGAGGCCTACGTGAACCTAAATATGGTTCTTGTATCTTCTACAGATACGCAATGAGTCAGGGTACAGCAATTCGTATGTGCAGCCTCGCGAAGGTAATTTTCTCCCCTGCTGATGAAGTTGCAATGAAAAGGAGACTTCAGTTGTCCATAGGTGTTAGTTTGGTTTTTTTGCTATCCGATCCTTGCTCCTGAACTCATTACCAGGCAATGAGCCAGCTGAGAGGGACGTGGTTATTGCCAGAAATGATACACCTATCTCAAGTTTTCCTCATGTAGAGATTGATAAGGATGCAGCCCAAAGGGATAATCAATGCAGAAGTTCAAGCAGCTCTAGTATTGATTCAGGCTCTTCTTCTACTACTGGTTTGTGTTATGATGAAGCTTTTATGCATTTTTATATCTACGTAGGTTTCTTTTCACAAGTCGATACTTCTGTTTCTGTATCATGAAAATAAGAAATTATGGCTTAGCTGTCCAATGGAACCATACAGAGCACTTGCCTTGAGAACCTTGTGTTAATGGGCTTGAAATTCACACCATTCTTCTCTTTTCTCATCTGCCAATCTTGGGTCCTTCATGTTTTCTCACTTCAATTATGAACTCCCAAATACACTTCAGCGTGTCCTTAGTGTGTTGAAATAGAAAAGTCGTACTTTCTCAGTTCTACTGAGTTTTGTGTTTGCTAGGTTAGTCGATCATGTCAATTAATTTTTTTGAATGTTATACTCCCATTGTATCATTGTTTTTCTTATAGACTACCGTTTAAATTCATATTATACCAGTCATTAAATTAAAGTGGGTGAAACATTTACTACATAAATAATAAATGTCACCAGAACTACCTCCACTAAGAAGGGCGTGTTCGGAATTATTTTATGAAATCGTAAAATGATACTGAATTTTGGTTTTTCTTCTATATCCTTTTATGTCACTCCTTTCTATCCATCGAACCTTAAAACAAAAGAGTTGTTTTAACAACGCAGTTTTGGGACCTCATTTTTCATTGATATGATGCTCTTCACTCAGATTCCGGCTCCGAAAATTCTTCTGGCAGTGAATCAGATGGTGTGGAGGATTCAGTTCCTGCAAGTACTGCTAAGGTATGATGTTGTATTGGCAATTCTTTCATTCTCTCTTTATTTTGGGTTTGTGGGTTTGGTGGGGGGTTTGCATTGTTTCATTAAGACATAGATATTAAGTGCCTCTTGTATATCTTCGTCAGTGAGTGCCTCTGTAACAATTGTTTCTTTCACTTCATGATGCCAGGAAAATGTAGTTCCTTTGGCCGAGAAGGAAAATGATCTCGGTGATGTAAATGCTATAGGTCAGGATTTTGTTGGTTTAATGAGAAAAGTTTTCACGACCTTTTTTACATTCTGTGGTTATATAATCTTTTCATTTTCACAGATTTTTTGAACGAGCGTACTGTGAGAAATTCCCCATCAAAATCTGCCTCCGTTGAGCATATCTGTCACCAAGAGGGTAAGCAATGAAAACTAATGAAGAAAGCATGTACTACCAGTTCTGCAGCAACATCTCACCAAAACACGCTGTAACATTTTAGGCAAGTGTGCTCCACCCGAGAGGCAAGTCTCCCCTGAAAAGTCTTACCGTGCAGCTCTGTTGAGAAGCCGATTTGCAGACATCATAATCAAAGCCAAAGAGATTACCTTTGGAAAGGTGTGTGGACTTTTCAGTTACCAGTGAATTCCTGTCTGCTTGACTGCGTTTTCCACCTGATCTGGCAGGGTGAAAGACTGAATCCCGAGAAATTAAAGCTTGACAGAGAAGAGCGTGAAAGGTGGAGAAGAGAAGGTATGTTGCTTGGTTCAACGTGCTCGTTGTTTCTGTTTATTTTTTCTCGTGCAATGATGATGTGGGCTTGTGTGTTTTTAGAGAGAGCTCATATAATGGAAGAAGCCAAAGCAGCTGAAGTGGGTCGAATAAAGGCTGAAGCAGAAGCTGCAACGGAAGCTAGAAGGAAAGTAGAACTTAAAAGAGAAGCAGCACGTCAGGCATTAGAGAAGGTAAAAGTAGAAACATTAAGTGAAATATAATTTCACAAAAATTTTGCGTAAACATTGTGTTCTTAACAGATGGAGAAGACAGTTGATATTAACGATAATAGTCTGTTTATGGAAGATCTGGAAATGTTTAGAGCTTCTCCAGATGTCAACTCACACAGCGCCATGGAGGAGACGAACCTCGATCACTCTCAAAATGGTCTTGGCCGTTTCCAATTTCGGTCGAGTAGTAATCCCTGGGAACAACTTGGATTGTACACGAAGATGGAGGAGGAAGATGAAGTCAAACCTCAAACCATTCCAGATGCGTTCCATGAACCGAGAGGAGAGATCGATTGATCAAGTACTCAAGTGAGTAGTGATCTGTGTTTGCTCAATTTCATGTGATCTGATTAGCTTTATCTTTCGATGCTTGTAATTACAAGGTTTATACAACCACGAGGTCGTCCTTGTTTCTGCGAAGAAGATTAACAAACGAGTACTCCTTCATCGAAAACTTGCAATTTCGAGGAGAAACTGGCAAAATTTGCAAGAGAGCCCATGAATTAGGTATGTGGTAATAATCCGATATTTTCCAAACTTCAGAAACCCTAACTGGTAGAATAATATTATTGAATTATTGCTTGGTATTTTTTCCCGGTATCAAATGGGGGTTCTGGTGAAAAGATATCAGAGATGGTCAGTTTTTTATATTTTTCATTTTCCATTTTTTTTAGTAACAGTACGATACTAGAACAATACTCTTGAACTCGAGGAACCAGACGAGAACCGCAATCATAACTATGAAAGACCTATTACAAAGCAGGTGACTACTACTTGGTTCTGTGTTTTGTTTCGAGTCTATCTGCATCATGTTCGACACACCATTCTCGTTCGTACCAAAATGGAGGAAAATTAGGATTGAACTCTCCAACCTGACATGACTATGAATCCCCAACCTTTCAAAATGAGATTTTGAGTCCTCACATGACAAATACCTTCAATGTGAAGGTCAAAATTGCGTGCGGCCTTTAACTGAATTTGAGAGAAATGTCAAGTGGTTTTATTATTTTTCCCTCTAACTTTATATCATATGAAAATCACGTACAATTTTAATGTCTACCTGAATGGATTTCGTCACGTAGGGCCAAATTTATTAACTAATTTAAAGAGGTTGAGAAGAATCCAAAACTGCATTATGTAAAAGTTGGGATCCTGGCCCTATTTTTCCTCGTTATAGATGTGAAATAACTAATAAACCAAGAAGCAATAGAAATTATCACCTAGAATCTATTATAAAAACTTACTCAAGAATTAATCCTAGGTGAATAACAAAAAATTGGGTAATAGTAACTACAATCCAAAATTTGATTTTACCATTTCAACAAGTTACTAGCGTAAGGTACATATAGCAGCAATAAGAGATGGGGAAGCACACCTTACTGTTTCCTCTTTTGGCTTTAACTAATCTAACCCCGTACAACTACAAAAATAAGCCAAACTAATCCTCAAATATTCCGTCATCCGACAATTGAAAAGATTCAGTCCCATTAACGTGAGGCTGATTGGATGCCTCTGCACTTTGGTAGCCCAGAATACTGTAATCAAAGTCGTCGTCATCCTCATCTTCATCTTGGTCTCCGTCTGAATCTTCATTATACTGTTTTGGCTTGATTCCAAGGGCTTCCCTCTGCAACTGCTGTTTGATGGCATCTTCATATGACATTTCGTACCAAACAGTACCCTTGCCAACAATTGATTTGTTGTGGGCATCGGTCATCCGCTCTTGCTTGCTCTTTTCCGAATTCTTTGGCTCTCCCCAGTAGTCGTAACGATATAGGGAACTATCTGGATCATATTGGTCCTTTCCGAAGTAACTAGCATCAACATACCTACCGGGCTCTTCCAATGGAAGACCGAGAGCCCGACGGCTGTAAAGGAAAACCCAGGTTCAATGATGCATGTAAGCAAGAAATTAAAAGAATTTTTTATTTAATAACTTGCTCATTTACTCATAGGTAAACTTATGAGTGAACTTTTTTAAGCTTAGCCAACAGGCAAACATATATTGGACTCTTAAAATCAGTGTAGCTCTTTAAAGGGTATGTTTAGCCGAGCTTTTTCAAGCTTTCAAGTTGGACAAACATCTTTTTATCCACGCATTTCGTAAGACCCACAGTTTTTAACCACTATTATTCACATGTTCCGTAGGATCCAAAACTTATAATCTACATAAAGCTTTACCAAACATATCAGAAAAGGGTGTTGTAACTAAGAAGAAAGAACACTTGGGAGTATACCAGCTTATATCTCGGAGAAGAGTTTCTCTTTCCTCAAAAGATCGACGCCAATGGATAAGGTCATATTCATCCATCTCCTCGTTTCGCCTCAACTTGGAGATTTTGTATTCCTCTCCTCTTTCTTCTGCTTCCTTCCGTAGTTTATTGTGGAACTGAAATAGAAAGTGCAGAAATAAGCATCAAAAAGTCATTTCTTCACGAGCAAACTCCGCAAAAACTTGTATCAATAAAGGACACTGAAAAGAAGAATCGAAAAACAATCTGATGAGTCGAAGGACAGGACATATTAAGTTTAAGATTACGAACAGTTGAATACAAACCTGACGCTCAGCAAGTGCAGATTCCAAATCAAGTTCTTTTGTGTTTATTCTCTGCCAATGAATGATCACTATCACTCATATGATAAAAAAAGTAAATATTCCATATTACATGAAAAAAACTTTTACCAACGTCATTTTTGGAAGCAGTGCTTTCTTATAATAAGCTTCGCCGTACACTATACTGTTTTCTTCATCAAAATCCTCATCATCTGTCAATTCAGTTAACTTTTTGCCCTTATACTTATCAGGATTAAGCTCCATGTCATCCATAATCATTTGTTCAGCATTATGTATCTGCCATAGCTGCAAAGCATATAATAGCACACGTAATAATTTAGATGCAGCTAGTTAAAATACTATGTAATAGCAAAAAGAATACTAAGTAGAGGACTTGACAAAAATCAGTGACAAATATTAAGTTAACCAATCAAGATGGTTTGGACGTGAAAACATAAGACTATTTGATGCACCAATATGGACCTGAAAAATGATGATTGCCTAGTAAACGAGAATTAAATAAAAACGTCTCACCTATCTTCACAACTTAGTGCATGTTTGGCAAAGCTTAAATTTTTTAAGCTGGTCATATATAATTTTTATCCACACTATGACCACTATCTAATATATACTATCCATTTATTATCCATACATTCCGTAAAACCTACAACTTATAAGCACTTAATTTAAAAATTAAGCTCTGTCAATTACGCACGTGATAAAAGATCATGACTACTAGTTTAAGAAGTTAAATATTGATACCACTGATAATAAACTACATGGAAAAAAAATTCAAATATGCTTCCAGTGAAGAACATGCACCATCTGGCATCAATAGCTCTAGTGATATCAAATTGTGCGCAGACTTGTACAGAAAATTGAATTCACTGACCAGTGTTGATACCCACCATGGAGATGGTGCAAAGTACACCCTAAATCTACATGACTTAGCAAAAGGGATTGATGCTCATGCATAAGCATAAATGAAATATGTATTAACCTTGCAATGGCCTTCTTAGACTGCCTTTTTATGTTCAAATGAATCACATACAAGAATACCTTATCAACATAAGGGTGATTTGATAACAGAGATTCCTCCTCCACCTTGATACCAGGATCTTTTCTAGGAACAGGAGGTCTTCCACTATCACGCTGCGAAAGGGAAACAATGGCAAAGTATAAGCTTTTAATGAATTGGTCCTAAAGCTCCTAAAGATGAAAATTGTTGAGACATTTATTCAATCATAACCTCTGGCTTTAATAAATCCAACACTTGGTTTGTAATGCTTGAAACCTTTTGTTTATTAATTTTATAGAGGAAATACAAGTATAACTCAGAATACCTTAAGTTGTGCTTCTTTAATGTTATCTGTTCTTTGGATCTAGCAGGAGCGTTAGAAGTTGTATCTATCTAGGAATTTGTATCACCATGCCATCTATTAAAGACACAACCTCATCGGCACGGACACTTCAAGCATGTCCGTGTCTGACACTCCTCGCACACTCTATCATGGTTATTTTTCATTCTTTAATAGAAATATTATATATTTTTTACTAAAAATATTATTAAATAACTAATAGATACTCATATTTAAAAGACTTCATTAAGAAAAATTAATAACAAGCATCGAGCTAAATATATAGTACATAATGCAGAATTTTATAGAATTTAGTTAATGTGTTGGCAACGTGTCATGTCAGTACTTTTTTTTTTTTCAAAAATCGTGTGTCAACGTATCCGACATGTATCGTTCGTGTTGGTGCATCATAGGTCACAAGGTCACAACCAATCAAAGGATACAATTTCTTTCATACAGTAAACTGATTGATCCAAGTCGCACCAGCACTTATAGCATATGCATTAACATTCATACATATTGAAAGGACAAATCAGGCTTGATGCTTTACATAGAAGAGTCTACTCACACGTAACTCATCTGGATTAACATCCTCATCCCTGTGAAATATCGGAGGAAATTCAAATGTGTTGAAGCTGCAATCACGAGTCGATGTAAAATATTAGAGAATGGGTGAATAAGTAGATATAATTCGTGAAGACTATCTAGAGCATACAGACTTGTACAGATTGAAAAATATAAATGATGTTGACCTTTCAGAAATGAAGGAAACATCAAATGTTCAATAGGACAATAATAGGGAGTGAAATCACTCAAAACGAAAAGTTCGAGAAGCATTTGTAGGCATACATTAGGTGATCTATGTTCGGATCAACAAAACGCAGTTCTATTGGAAACCGAAACCGATATGGATCTCGCTTTGCCTGCAGAAATGGGAAATTACACAATGCATGAATTCAACATATTTAATTAGTCAAGTATGGTTAAACAAGTCAACAATAAAAAACCTAAAATATATAGAGAGAAATTTTCATAATGAGAATTTTGTAAAAGAGAAAAAAATAGGAGTTTGAACCATAGGCTACCACGTAAAGCAACACAATACCAGATCAGGTAGAGATGCTGCAAATATGGAATTGTTTCTCTTCTTTTCTTCTCAATGAGGATCTAGACTCATAACCAAGTATGCTTTGTTCTTGTTCTCACTTTAGAAGCCCGCATGTCATATACCTGGACAATGTTGTAATGGTTGCTCCTCTAAGTTCAACATTAACACTAATGTACCACTATTCCTGAGAGGTGCATCTAGAGGCAAATATGGCTGTTTTTGCTCGTCAATTTTCAGCAGTATACATCTCTACGACTCATCACTCATATTATCAACCCCTTCTAAATATCATTATATTCCAATCAACTACTAAACCCACTTCCTAACTTGGGGTTTTACCTCTACTGTACAAGTTAGCTCAAAGTGCTAAACTTGCAATAGTGTGAAAATATAGGTAACAGAGATCAACAAAGGCTGGCTCACCAAAATTTCAACGATTACGTGCATACCAACTTTGATGTGATGACGGATCCAATACCAGTCATTGCGTTTTATTGGAACCCACCTGAAAATGCATTATTATTACAATGAATAGCAGGAAAGGAATATATTCATATACAGAGAAATAACAACACAATCCGTTGTACACAAAGTAATGGCAAGTTTTAAAAAATTTGAATAGCTTTGTATGAGACCAAAACGAATGATACTTTGATAGTAATTGGGGCTTAGAGGCGGAAAGTCTTTTATGTTCTTCAACATTATACTAAAAGAAGGTATAAGATCCACCGCTTTAGGGAAGTGTACCTTAATTTGAAAAGTCTAAAAGCACTTGTTTCTAGAATTCAAGTTGGAACAAAGGATTACTTTAATCACTTGACGAAACAAAGTAAGTATCAATCTCATATATTGTGATATCAGCATAAGCATAGGGTAGCATATATACCCATCATGGACGCCTCCAATGTCAACAAATGCTCCTTGATAAAGTTGTAATGCAGTTACTTTACCTGCACAAATCTGGGAAAACATTTCTCATGAACATGCAGTGAAAGACAAATTAAAATAACTCCTAATCAGGTTGTATTCAACCAATTAGCGTAAATTTCAGAGAAGTATGAATGGCACATGATTTTCCATATACCCACTGTGGAATAAATGGTATGCATTTTTACCGTTGTTTTCAATCAAGATTTTCCCAGATGGCAGAACATATTCAACTACTAATAGTTAAATATAAGGGTTGATATGTGCACATGGCAGAACACACACAAGATACCAAGAACCATAAAGGAAAAAGAGTAGGAAACACTGATAAATGTCAGCACATAAAACTCATCAGTATTATTTTACTTCTATTGGCCAAGAGTCCAACGATAGATACACACCATATAATTGCTTCTTTTTGCAGATTTAAAACATTTAGCCTCCGTTGGGATGAATTTATAAAAAGTTTAATTTATAGATAGATGGAAATGGGTGGTATATAAGTATATAGTACTTGTGGGTCCAGTGAAATATGTAGTTGAAAATAAAGTTTGGCCTTTTATAAATGAGTTACAAATCATTAATAAATTAGCCAAATGGAGGCTTAGTGAATTGGATTGAGGAGAGCAACCTACACTACATAGAGAGGGCAATTTTTAGTTCATTTTCTCTTATCGAGAGATCCACAACTTAAAACAGATAATAATATAAAGAGTTATATATAGTTTTCAACTACGAAATACCGGTCTGCAAAGTGAAAAAAGATTTATTTGGCTGCCAAAAATAGGAAAATATTGAAATTTCCAACAAAAATAGGACAAAATTGATAAAATAGATATTACTTACTTGTCCCGGATAATAAAATGGAAGTTCATACTGCATAACAGAAAAGAAAACAGTTAGCTCATCAGTTCATGATGCAAATCAACTTCATGAAATCTGAAACTCAAACCTAAAGATATGAACCAGGGGAAAGGAGGGTGGTGTCCAAGAAACACGTTATTAATCTTACCATTTCTTCATTGTAATCCTTTCCCCTTTTCCTCCTACCAGGGTAATAATCTTGATCGTACTGCATAGATGACAAAAACCCACAAGTCAAATATTTTGTATGGCAAAATCAAAGATGCTCTTCCTACTCTAACAAGGCTACTAAATTTGCTTCTATTGGGGATCTGTTTGGGGAAAAAAAAAAAAAAAATCCCCTTTGACATCTCAAGTTACTACCAAAATATATGTTTATCGACAAGATACAAAATCCAAAACTGCACACGAACTATGCTTTAAGCTTATAGAGCTTGATTCATTGAACCATTGTGCAAACTTTACATGCAAAAAGCTCGAAAATCAAGAAATATTAAGTAGCTGGACATGTTTATATGCAGCAACATACAATACTAAACCAATTAATTCTTGCTTTCCAACAATTTTAACAAAAACCCTATAATCATGAACCATAATGAGACGCAACAAACATTCATACAAATTAATTCATCTATCCAATAAACCATTGAAAACACGATAAGCAAGTGGCAAAAAGAACCAAAACAATAACACATGTATCAAAATCATCACAATTTAAGGCTACCAAATATGCTTCCTATCGGTGCTCATGTAACTTCCAAAAAAATCTGTTTATCAAAAAGAGACAAAATTCAAAATTGCACGCAAATCATGCTCTAAATTTCGAGAGCTTAATTCACTGAATCATTGCGCAACCTACACATGCAAAAAATGCTCGAAAAACATGGAACTTTAATTAGCTGAGTATATTTTTATGCAGCTGCATACTACACCAATTTAATTCTTGCTTTCGAAGAATTCCAACAAAAAAACCTTTAATCATAAAAACACGAAAAACAACTCATAAAAAGAACCAAAACAATAACAAGAAGAGTAAATCATAAATCATAAAAAGAAGATCCAAAATTTCATACATATTAATTCCAAAATTCAATTAATCATCCAAAACACGATAAGAAAGCAGGGAAAAGAACCAAAACAATGAAGCATGTATAAAAATTATCGCAATTTAATTAACCTTATAAGACTCCTCCTCCAAACGATCCCTATTTGCAGCTGCCCACTCCTTATATTGCTTTAAGAACATCTCATACCTCTCCAAGCACATATCCCTGGTATCCCTCTCCACCATTTCCTCCACCTTGTCATAATCCACTCTCACTGAGGTTTGCAGCTTGTGCGCCCCACGTATAAACTCCAATTCCTCCTTATCCACCTCCCACCCCCTCGGTGGCCAGTCCCTTGGCGGCACATGCCTCAACACCAAAGGCCCACTCCAACCCGTCTGCAATGGATCCGGTATTTCACCCTTAATTTCAAACTGTTTAGCATAATACTCATCTTCCGTAAGCCCCATTTCCGCAATTTTCTTTTTCCGATAATTGGGACTCAACATTTTGAACGCCTCAATTGCTTCAGGCGATTGAAGCGGCACTTCTTCGCCTTCATTAAGGGACTTTCTAGCAAAATCAGCTTCTGGGGTCAGAACTTCTTCCCATGGAGCCCATCCCCTTTCGACCCAGTTCCTTTTTCGGGCATCTTCTTCAGATTCTTTTTCCTTTGGCCCAAATGATGCAAGAAAAGCGTCGTCATCGCCGACTGGGTACTCGTCGGAGGAGTAGGCTCGAATGGTTTTGATGGGTTTGTCTAGGAATTGAAATTGAGAAATTCGTTGGGGTTTAAGGATGGGTTTAGGGGGAAGAGGAGTGAAGAAGGAAGGGGTAAGGAAAGTTTGCATTTTGGGGGTGAAGTGTGAAGCTTACACTCTCACCCGCGGATAATGTTTGGCTAAGCTTCAAAATAATTTACTTATAAGTAAATAAGTTAAGATAAATCATTTTTTTTATTTATAAAAATGTATACATATTTTTCAAACGTAAGTACCTTTTAGTTAAAAGAATTTACAAATTTTTATATGCCATTTTAATATCGAGCTTGGGCTCACCTTTTGCAAAAAATATATATTCGATTTTCTATCATCTTTTGATTTGGGAGGGATTGAAGTTTGTTGAACATCCGGTCAATTTGTGGTTAAGTAATTGAATAAAGATTGTATTGATTTTAGGAAAAAATAAAAAAAAATGCTATGCAACTGTTAATTCAAGAAAAATTAAGACAGAACGATAAATAAATACTATTTTGAATTAATTACATCATCATGAAAAATTTCATGAAAAAGATGATGTAATTAATTCAAAAAGATGAAATTTTTCATAAGCATGATTGAATTGGTACTAATCGAAATAATGCCCAACAAATTTATCGTTAAGAGAGAGAATTTGAATGAATTTAACATAATCACGAAAATAGGTTAATTAACACAAAAAATAATCACAAAACAAAAATATATTCACTCCGTGTCCGTCGCGAAAAATAAAGGTATATAACTAACTTCGGTACTTCATAATAATGAATAAATTAAGAATAGAAATCGAAGTCCTTGGAGTCCAATACTAGCTGCCTCAATGCACCAATAGGGGCTAAAATCATCAGTAAAAATCCAAGAATAATGCATATCTGTTTAAAAAAAAAACATGATTAATGTAAAAAAAAAAAATCCCACAATTTATAAAAACATATGAATCTGTGTGCGCGCGTGTTTTTTGAGAAGTTTAGGAGTTGTTCTCTTCGTATTTCAGTTTTGTATTTTTAGTTTAAATTTATTTTTGATTTTGTGTTTTGAGTGTCAATTTCGAGATTGTTGAAAACGCGTTCTTTTTGCCATTAAAAATAATTTTTTTTTGAAAAATTAAAAAAATTCCAAAATTCAAGTTATAACTGAAAACACCCAAAACAACAATTTTGTCGTTTTGAGTTTTTTTTGTAAATTTTAAACTTGTTTTCAAGAACGCGTTTTCACTGTTTTAAAAAATCGAAAACAGAATATGACTTGATAACGACAATGATAACTTGCCTAAAGGATGGAGAACATACCCAATTGGTCAACCAAGACAAGCTAAATCTTTTGGGTTTGTAGATGGCTAACCAAATGATACAAGGAAGCTGCAAACACAATTTAAACGCTTATTATATGTTTGACTGCACAAGATAAAGTGACGAACTTTGTCGCGTACGTACATCTTTTCTTTAATTTTAATTAAGTGAATGACAAATTAGTTGTGAAACAAAGCCTAGTGACTTACGTAATACGTTGTTGGGGCAAAAGCAAAACCTCCGAAGAAGCCGAGAAGCCCACCAAAGAAAGGGAATGTCATTCCGAGGAACATTGTGAGGGCTGCATTCACCGCAACGTGTAGTTAATGATCGGTTAAAATGATGTGGATATAAATAGATTATAGACGTAGAACAAAAAATGTATTATTTGCATCAAGTGTGCGAGCCTCGTTCAATTCTTTCTCGAACTATTAGTCAAGAGAAAAATAAGAGGTATGAAATATCAATTAGAACACACTAACTATTACGCGTTTGATATGCTACATTGATTTGAGAAAGGAATATATACTAGGAACATGTACTGCTTATCAAACATGTACTTACCAACGTAAGAAGAACGAGTGAAAATACGAAGTAGTCGAGTTGGCTTGAAATTCATCTTCCTAACCAAGCACGATTCCACCATGTCGAAGACAGGCATAGCAAAAACCTGAATTCATGCAATAACACAAATCGATCATCACTAATAATAAAAACGTGCCATCAGTTACCGAACATGGAATCAAACGATACCTGATAACTTCCGATAACATGGATTACAACGAACAAGTTAGCTGCAGCAATAAGCCATGCTGGTTTCTCTAGTGATATAAGGATATTATCCTCTACATTCTTCCCGAAAATGGCATAACCGCCAAAGGCGACCGGAAAGTAACACATAGCAACAACGATATAAGCTATCAACACTCCTTTCCACATGGGTTTCTTCGATGGTTTCTCGGGAGTTGAAGGGATCGTTGCCTGAATTTCAAGGACTACATTGTGACCTGCAAAGGCGAAAGCTACATCTCCTAATGCACTAAAGAATTGGAACACTCTTCCGGTACTAGTGGATGCCCTCGGGGCATATGATACCTCCGGTTGAACCCCTTGACGGACTGAGGCCACCCATGCTATAGTCGAATAACTGACGAACAATAAAGCAACATAATGATTCATTGGAAAGTGAATTCAAATTTAAATAAATGTCATTTTTCTACAAGATCTGCATTACATGGGGATGTTGAGGACTAAATTTTAAAAAAATAAACATGTATCCCAATGCTTTTAAGCTTATAAAATCATGTTGCTCGACTATAGCTTGAAAAGAATACATTACCTGAATGACATGATTGCTGCAGCAAGAGAGATTCCTGTAATGGAGTTAAAACTGGGAAGATGAGAAAGAACAAAATGTACAGAGCCAAATATCATAATAAAATAGGTTAATCTTATTTGCTTGCAATTTGGGCACACTGTATCATGAAATTTCTTAAGAGATTTTCCTCCAGTAATCATATACACTATATTCACTCCAACTTCCACCATTAGTTGCTGCGGTACGACGATCCAAAGCCCGAGTTTTTCCCCGAATGCCTGCTGGCCAAGTTCGTGGTACCGGTCGAACCGTTTACCGGGCACCATTTCGTGCATTTCGACCATTTGCCATAGGGTGTAGAGAGTAATGACCCATGATAGGATCATTATGGCAGCTCCAGGGCCCCTACAGATATACAAAGAAATAAACTAAAACTGGTTCTTGATAAATTTGAGGTCAACTACATGAACACATACCAGCCAAGTTCGGACATGGCATAGGGGAGGCCGAGGACGCCAGCGCCGACCATAGCTGTGACATTGTGGAAAGCCGAATACCACCATTTTCCATTCCTCGACGATGTTATGGGGAGCCAATCATTAAGATATTTCTCCTTAGGAGAAACTGTTACATTAGTCTGTGATAGATCAATCTCCATGTTCTTCTTTTTGCTTGCACTTTTACTTAATTTGTTCACCAAAATAAGAAGTTCGATAACTAAAAATGAACTTTTATCAGATATTTGAGGCTTATCTGAAGCTGGATTATGTTTTAGAGTCCGGCTTCTACTAGAACTGAAACAATTTATTTCTGGATTTTGTTAGTTAAGAAGATTTACTATAAATTAGGATAAGCTTGAACATTATTTAGGTTAGGATAAAGAGAACTTTAATTTATGCACACTTTTGGCATTAATAAAAGAAATTCAAGAGTTTATAAATGCAAATATTTTCTTTTCACACAGTCAACTTTAACAACTTTGTTAGCATCATACAAACATGTTAATAGAACAAAAAGTTATTGTTAAGGCTATGGATTTGCCGTGAAAAATACAATGTTATTATACTTGTCAAAATGAAATTAAACAATTTACACCAAGTCAGGCCGAGTCACTAGTGACGTGTTCGGAGTTAATTGTTTCAATAGCCATTGCACTTATATCTATATTTTTTATTGCTCACTGAATTTTAAGAAGTCGAATTGGCCACTAAATTTTGAAAAATGTTGGACGTTACTCATTGGCTAACTTCCGTTTCGAATATCTAACGGAATTGGTAACGTGGTTGACGGAATGCACATGTGGCGCCTTGTTACATTGTTAAACTTTGAGGTGATCGAATTTTTGCCACTAAATTTTGAAAAACGCCTTCAATTGCTCATTAAATTTTGAAAAATGTCTTGAACTTTAAGGTAGTCGAATTTTGGCTACTGAACTTTGAGATTGTTGAATTTTGGTCACTAAACTTTGAGATGGTCGAGTTATTGCCACAAAACCTGAAAAACGTCTTCTATGACACAATAAATTTGGATTTAATTCAAGTTCATTGTTAAAAATTGAATTTAATTTTATTTAACAACAAATTCACTGTATGTTTCATTGTGAAATTCAAATATTATGATGAAAATAGCTTGAAATTCTACAAAAATAAATTGAAATTAAATTTAACCACTGTATAGCTGAGTAATCATTCCTAGTGGTATAGACAATGCTTGCAAAGCAGTGCAAAGGAAGTGACTACTAATTGCAATGAAACACACAATATATTTATTATTAAAATTAAATTAAATCTGAAATTTAAAAACGAATTTTAGTCCTTGTTTGAGGGGCATTATTATTTTTTTTTTAAAAAGAAGAATTTTAAATATTGATTTTTTGGAGAATGTGTGGTTAAAAGACTGAATTTTTTTTTAATTCACATGTAAAATATTTTATTGTATAAATGTGTAGTTAAAAATAAGTATAAGAATTAAAGAGTTTTATTTTAAAGAAAAATAAATAGAGGCTTAATTAAATACAAATTAATAGTGAGCAATATAAGACGTTTTTCAAAATTTAGTGGCCGAAGTTCGACTATCTCAAAGTTAATTGTGTGACGAAACGCTATATGTGCATTTCGCTAGTTACGTCACCATTCTATCACCAGTTCTGTTAAAAGTTTGAGACGGAAGTTACACCTATGAGTAACGTACAACGTTTTCTAAAGTTCAGTGATCAAAACTCGACATTTTAAATTTCAATAAACAATCGAAAACGTGTACATAAATTCAATGACCATTAAAACAATTAACTCGACGTGTTCAATAGGAAGAATGTAATAGCACAAGACACAATTTACAAAGAAAAACAAACCAACTTTTCGTTCGTTATTCTTTCTAGACGGGTACCATCTTAAAAAATGAAGCGTTATATATTTGTAACCGTTCCAACATAAGAACATGAATTTACCAAGAAAACAACTAAAATACATTGTTACAAAGCAAAAGCCCACCCAAATTAATTCGGTTTCGTTCTTTATACATTTCGAACAAGAGTTCCTCGCTATTCCCTAGTTTAAGGCATTCGTCCGTGTTGAAATGGGATAATTGTTTGTCGACAAATTGTCTGGTTTTGCCTTTATTCTCTTCTCTTGTATTTAAAGGACCATTTAAGTATCCTGGACTCCAACTCCCGTGACTGCTGGTAGAATGATTGCTTGGGTCCTTTATTGAGATCCCGTCCTGCATAAAATTTGAAATTCATGAACTTGACAATAATGACGAAGATAACAACAGAGATCTTAAGGGTACAATTGAAACAAAAGAAACTCCATGCATTGGCAAGGACCTAGCAGATTATAGAACATTAAAGGTTTGTTTGAGTCCATTTTTTGGAATAAATTTTATAGTAGTGATTTTTTTTTTTTTTTTGAAAATATGTGATCAAAAAGTAAGATATTTTTTGGATATACGCCTAAAATTATTTTATTAGGAGAATATATGATTGAAAATGCGTTTGGAGAGAAATAAGTTTTTAAAATTTTGAAATCAAAGAGGGATTAAAAGCATGTTTGATACACAATATTGAACAAAACTTTGATGGTACAATGCATGCATGTTTGGTAAAAAATAACTTCTTATAAGTTGGACGACTTACATATTATGTGGACAAAATCCACACAACTATGGGACTAAAATCCACACAAATTGGTCACCACAATTTGTGTCCCACAACTTATAAGTCAAATAAATTAGTAATTCCCTAACTATTTGACTTGTAAGTTGCAATGTGGTTTTTATTCCACACAATTTGTGGGTCCAAAATCTTTTTTTTTGCCAAACATGCTCAATATGTTAGCTTCTTTTTCTTTTATTGTCGAGCACAATACAATCCACCTTCCCAAAATGAACATGCTTATTCAAAATGATAAACAAAGTTGGACAATTCAAGTAGCCCCACATTTATATAACTCGTAATGTGCAACTAATGCTAACATTTTGCATATTAAAAATGAATGGTTTCTACATAAAGAGATAAAAATGTCTTGGATGAAATAGTAGGTTGTTTGGTTAAGAGCCTATTTTATGTAGATTTTTGAGAATACATTTTGCGAAAAGTGATGTTTTTGGAGAATGTACGATTAAAGAGTAGGAAAAACTATGAATTCAAGTGCAAAATTATTTCATTAGGAGAATTTACATTTGAAAATGAGTTTGGAAAAAAAAAAAAGAGTTATAAAGAATCTCTACCAAACAGGGAATAATTTACTTTTTCTTCCAAACATGTTTAAATAACTTCCTTTTCTTCTTAGCTTTTAGTTTTTGTCTTCTAGGACCATAGTTAAGAAAAGTTACTAATTTTGAAAATAGCCATTATCTTACTATTAAAATCAGTAACTTATTTCTAACTTTCAGAACTAAAAACATTATTTAAATGAAAAGCTTACTTATTACTTAGTCAACCTTTTAACCTTAGCCAAACATGCTGTACATGATCATATCTGCAAATGCATGCAATTTAAAAGCTACCTTTTCTGGGTCCCACTGTAGTGCTTTTGGAGTGTCTGGAGTCTGTGCTTTATTCTTGCCTGAAACAGAACCATCGGGACCAGTCTCCCACTTCAACCAAGGTAAAAGAACACCCTCCATTTCAACGGGACAATTTATAGATCCGGCTGGACTTTGATAGCTTTCTACTTCTCCTCTTATTGAAGAATCTCTTGCCTTTTGGGTGCCACCCAGGGTCGAACTTCCATCACTTCTTTCTCCATCAAATGAAGATATGTCTGTATCTTCAACATTCGAAATGAAGTCCTCGAAATATTTTTCTGCCTCCTCACTCAGTTGCCTTGATGCCCAACTTTTCTCGCTACTTCTCTGGAATATGGAGAAGGTAAAAGTAGAGATGATATTTCAACAACACTACAACATCGATATAACAATGATCACTAGGATCAAAGCCAATCAGTTATCTACATACAAAATATTACTCAAAACCATTTGAGCATGGGTAAGAGACAGACGCACCTTTCTAGCTCGGAATGGCTTCTGAGCAACAGATGAAGTCTTTGAATCCGGAAGTAAATCTCTGACAATTTTGGAGAGCTCCTGGCCTCGTTGCTCCTCTAGCAATATTTCAGCAAGAAGATCTTGCTTGCGCTTCTCTGACTATAAATTGGCAGAGAATTTAATCAACAATTGAGATTTTTTATACAAGGTTAACGCATCTTGCAGGAACGTTGACAGGAATTCCCAAGTTCCCAAAAATCTATCAAACGAGGTGTTCAATTATAAAAAAATAAATATGAAAAAAAAAAAAAACATTTTGGGTTATAATCTTTATAGTTTAGAACTGTATGAGAGCTCAGAAGTTAAAATTGTATTCCAGATATAGCTTAATGAACTGAGGAATTTGGATCCTTGAGACTTTAAACGCAAGTGTTTTCAACCAGCATTGCCAATTGTCATTTAGACAAGTTGCGCACATCACTCTTTTTGCTTCATCTCTTAAGAACAAACTAAAATATAGTGCACAGATGCATCTCTAAATTGATAACCATATGAATTTATAATGGTAGAAGATAGCAGAATATTGCTCAGGATCCTAAAGAAACATCCTAGTATAAAGAATAAGAAGATTGACCATATTTCAAACTGAGGTTAAACACTAACATGCAAACTGACACCATTCTAAAGGCTTGCAGTGCAATGAAATAAGCTTAAGAAATAGACCATGCAACACACAACAAATATGAATGGATTGAGGACAGTTCTGCACTCAAGTGCTTCATTCATTAACAATGGCCAATAAACTTATATCTACAAAAATCAAATTGATTAATAGAAGTATAGAACTACTATATGCTCCTTCTGTTGCCTATACACCAACATCACCGGTAGGCGAAGAAAAACCATTCATCAAAATAAGAACCTGACCAGAAGGTACGCTCATGCAAGAAATGTAGAAATCCATTTTTAGATACCTGATCTAACTTTGCAGTATAATTCTTTCTGATTGCAGAAAAATCTCGAAGATTTTTGGGTTTGTCCACCTGCAAACACTTACCACTTGATAATGCTGCTTGATTTCTCCCCACGGCCTATGCATAACATACCAAGAAATTTTAACAAAGAGATTTTACTAACATTTTACAGTGGCAGGTACCAGCAAAACATAGAAGCAAAATTTGTATCCACAAATAGAGGTATTGACATACTTGATCTAGTTCAGTTCGTATTTCTTCAACAGCATATTCAAGTTCTTTTCGCATTGCTTCATAAAAGCCACTGTTAACAGCATCCTCTGTATGGATCTCAGCCTGAGGTGAAGAAGTAAATATAGAGAGAGTTAAAAAAGAAAACGGAGTTAGACTTTCATGTACAGCCTGCTTAATAAATAGAAGTATAAAATAATCAACCTTCTTCTCCGCATAAACTGCCCGGATTATCTTCTCAAATCCATTTTTACCAATACGAACAATATTCGATTCATCATCAGTTAGGGCTGAGGAGTGGCTCTGCGAAATCAATAGACAAATATTACACTTCGGTTCCATTTTGGGAAGAAATCAATCAAAGCTCTATTTGAGCGACAAAAATAAAGTGGACATAAATTGGGGATGACATGATCTTGAAGGGCAGCTTTTGGTTATGGTTCCAAGTGTACCTTCAGTGAATGTTATCAATATAAGCATATATGCAAAGAAAGAAGCCAAAGGCCACCGTATTAAAGACGAGACAATCTTACAGAGTAGCCATCGTGTAACAGCGACTGATCTTTTTGATTAAGCGATATTCCCGGATGCTGATTGCTTAAAGATACTGCCTTCCGTGATAAAGGCATTTGACTCCTCCCTCTGATGGGACCCTTTAAAATAGCACGATTGATTGGATTCCGAGAATTATCTACCTCACTCTGCAAATGAAATGTAAATGGCATTTATGTTCCCCTGTTGAAGTAAAGAAAATGCATATATAGTTTCATATTACACAAAATCTTGAAGAATCTGTCTTACACATAGTTTAATAACTTCATGCTTTCTAAGCTTGTAGAATATATTTAAGAATGTGAAGTTGTTTCGAGCTACAATCATAAAAAAATTAAAATCTTGAAAATCCTACATTCATGTCCACCTGATAATTGTGATATTCTCGAAGGCAAAAGTGATAAATCTCAAATTTAAAAATAATAAAAAGTTATTTTGAACTTTTAACCTCCCACATAACCCAAACATGGAGATCAAACTGTCTAGGCATAAACATTGATAAAATTTCCTTTACTGATGACTGATCAATATTAAATTTTCCCTAGACCAAATATTATGCAGATATGATGAGTTCCTATTTCATCTCAAGCTTGGGGGGAATTTTCGGTGCAACTTTGTTAATCTTGATTAACATGGCCACACTTGATTGAGACATGCATCATGTTTGGACTTCCATTGAGGTGGAGCAAGAAGCCAGCTGTCAGCTAGTAGCCACCATGTTATATATGTTCCATGATCAAGTGGATTGCAAGCTCGTATGCATGAACATAATAAATCACTCATATGCACGCACAAACCTGGGTGCATGTCATACACTTGTAGCAACTTGTCATAATAGAGAATAAGAACATTGTTCCAGAATTCAATCTGAAACAATCTTCCACTTCAAAGAAGATAACAAAAATATAGGCGAATGACTAGTCATGTCCTTGTCAACTTCACATATGATAAACATATAAAGACAAATTTCACCAAGATATTGGCATGTCTATAACAATAAAACTCAATATTCGATTAACACCAAGATTATGCATGATAGCAATAATATACAGTGCATATTCAATCAAGACAATCACTTGCTGCCTATTAGTGTAAACCCAAATGATCAAAATTAATTGCACATAATTCACACATTTGGAATGCCATCAATTACTTTCTGGAACATTTCAAAGACAATCAAACATGTATCAGGTCTTCAATTAACATTCTGGGAGATATTTCTCGCATCCACTAACATTTTGTCTTAATTATCGATACAGATCCTAATCAACCCTAGAAGCAATATGTGTTGTTATGCTACAAATACAAACATCACTAAGAAAGTACTAAATAAATCAATCAAAGTTACCTCAGAGTCGCTAATATGACACCGAGCCACCGAGAGGGACCTCCTCCGCCGTGAACCGGACTCAGCCGGAGTGACATTTTTACTCCCACTACCAGAGCCATTAGAAACAACATAACTTTTACTGTCACCTCCTCCATTTCTTGACACTGACCTCCCCCTTCTCCTAGACGACGCAGTATCACTAGCCCACCGCCCAATCTCCGAGCTACCTCCCCCATGCCGCGAAACCGATCGTCCCTCCCTCTTCCCCGCCCCTACATCGCTCTCACTCTTGTTCCTTGACGAGAAGAACTCAAGCGCGAGATCATCAAGGCTGATCTCCGTACAGTCACCCGATCCTCTGACCGTATTCACAAACTTCCCCTTGGGCTCAGAAACCACCTCCGGTCGTGAAAATCGGCTGAGACTCCTGGACCGGCGGTGAGACCGGCTAGTGCTGGTTGAATCTTCAGAGCTGGACCCGCCAATTGAAGTTCTCTTCGACGTTGATTTGAAAGCTGACGTCGCCATTTTTACCAAAGGATTACTGAATCATTCAAAATCTTTGACCTCTGCATATATTGAATTAGGGTTTTGGATTGAGGATTTTGAATTTTGAGAGAAGGTTTAATTGTAACGGAGAAGGTTTGTCGGTGGTGTCGAAAATTGCGGAAATATTTGAAATTGAAAATGTACGGAAGGGCCCGGGGCCCAACAAACCTGTCCTGACCCAACCCATTTTCGGAACAGGATTGGTGACAAAAATGGGGAACATGACTCGATCTCGGACCATTTTAAATCTTATGGTAGTTCTAACGTATTTGATTGATTTTATTTTTCATCCACGTTACATATTTTTCATGAAAAATATTTTTCAAAAGTTGATCACGTAATCATTTCGTCGAAGAAAACATGGATATGTTTTTATTTTATTTGCAAGTCACTCTCTTTCATCCATCCACAAATAAAAGATAGACAAATTATAATATTTTCTGGACTGAAACTTAAACCAATCATACATTTTTAATTAATAATTTTCATACGAATAAATTCTAGGTAATTCAACCTTAAATTTATTTTCTTTCCATGCAACTTTCATGTTTGCAATCAATCACACACTTAATTTTTATTTACTTGACTCTATTAACAAATCGCTTGATTTCCACAACTAATTTCTCAAATTTGTCTACTGGTGGACGTTTCACATGTAGGATGAATTCTTAAGAAAAAAAGATTGAAATAGTGCTAATTGAAGTCTATTTATGATTTGTTCGGCTATAATAGGTGAAAAGTATAGACTTGAATACTACAAACTCATAATTCAGTAAGGTATAAGGGTTTTAAAAAAGTGAAAATTACGGTCACACTTACCTTTCAATTTTTAATTTAAAAAATCAAATTATAACTATTTTTCTCAAAAATCAGGTTATAATTATTTTTTAATTTAAAACCTAAAAAATCTAATAATTAAATCCCAAACCCTAATAATCTAATAAATCCATCATTACCACACTCCCACCATATCCACCATACACGCAACAGCCCTAATAATCCACCAATTGCAACATGCGATGCCATCAGACCCACGGTTCGCAACTGCGTTGTGCCGCGCAGAAGTTGCAATGTGTGCTGCGCAAAGCGACGCTCACCGTTGCTTCGAAGCAGCGATAGGAAAAAGTGATGGCTTCGACATAGTTTCATCTGATGGGGAGAGGAAGACTTGTGGTGGCGATTCTGTGAACGACGCTGTACCACTGCACAGTGGTTATCTATGTACTTGTAACAGGAAAAAGGGTGTGAAATATGTGGTGGTGCAATGGTGATCTGTGCGTACGGTGGTGTGTGCGGCGAAGCTGCTGGTGCTGGTTCGATGTAGTGGGTGATGTTGGAAAAATTGGTTTTAATTAGTTTGTTTGACCAACTTTTGACCAATTATTTTAGTGGTCTCGTTAGTTGGATAAAAGAATTTTTTGGACGAGTGTGTTCAACGTCATGAGTAGATTTATGTAATTTATTTATTTTCTCAAAACCAATTTGGGTGAATAGAAATTAAGGTCAAAAGATGATCACTTGAAGTTGAAATAAATTGAGAATAAAAATTGGTGAAAAATTAGAAAATGACAATCCTACGTAGAAAAACTAGAAGAATAGAAACAATTTCATATTGTTCAAGTTTGGGACTTGGATTTGGGC
>CAIGRP010033429.1:0-13679 GCA_903798385.1 Fraxinus cuspidata
AAATTTATTTTGGTTGACATTAAAAGCTCAAATTAAGAAGACTTTTAACGCTTCGAGTTCCTAGAATTTGGGGTGTTACAATGGGTCATGTTGAAAATCCTTACCTTCCCCTTCTTTCCTTGTTCTGTATCCTTAACTAAAAAAGAAAAGATAAATACTATCATATCACTACTCCTCATTATGTGAGCTAAGAGGTTGTGCGTCACTATCGATATCTATCTCTTGCTGGATATTGAGCACAGAGTTACGGAGTTCTACCCTTCGTACTGCGTCCCATCATGCCTTTAGCTCAAAGAAAAAGTCTCCTAATCAATCTCTTAAGGTAACCTCACTACGATAATATTCCAAAGCTGGTTGTAGATCTGCTCAATATGCATTTTCCATCCTTCGGGTAGGGTATCCATGATGTGGCATGTGGCCCGACATTTGGTAACCAAGTGACCTAGTTATCTCACCTCCAACCATAAATACCACATCTTTTGGATATGTCGATTGTGCCTAGAATCTCATTGATAATCCTCAGTGTCTAATGAATTCTGCTCTACGGGCTAGATCTCTCTTATATGCGATCATCTTCCTACATGTTTTTATCATTCGTGCCATATCTGTCATACCAATTATATAAAGTCCAATGAGATAAGTTTCTAATATCTTTTAAGTAGGTTTACGAAGACTAAAATAGACATTCGTAATTTAGTCATGTTCTCAAATTTTTTAGCAAAATTCAAAAGTATCTCAATCACATTCTCAAGCTTCACTTCATTAAACATAAATTCTCGTGATTTAAATAGATACAATACTCATAAACATTTAAAATGTCATATCATAACATAAATTTCTCAAAACTTTCTTAACCTCAGAGTTGGTGATTTGCGGCAACGGTAGATATGATGGTAACTAAAACAGTATATTTAACACATGATTCCAAAAATTTTGGAAATCAAATTTATGTTTTGTTAGTCTACAGAAAGGTAAACCGTGCTTTGATGCCAAATTGTAATGTCCCGAATTTTTATAATCCGATTCGTTACCAAACTTGAATTCTTTAACGTAAATCTTTCAAATATGAGATTAAGAAAAGTTTTTAAATTTGAATTTATTAACAAATATTGTAAAGTCTTAACTATTTTTAACATATGGATTTAGAAGAATACAAAACAAAATGATCTTGAATATTTTTTTATTTAAAAAAATAGCAAGCGGAAACATTTTTCACCTATTGCACAGTGAGTTTGTAAGAATCATTTGACCTAGCAAACCTTGGTGAGCATTTACGAAAATTTAGTAAAGAGTATATATCTCATATAAGTACAACATATTAAAATTTGAAATCTAAACGATGATGTTTAAAGCACGAAATTATTTTTCAAACAGGCTAGTCCGTGTTTCCCAAATTTGGTCATCGTAGTTCATTAAAATGCTATAATAAATTTCACGGGACTCCGATCGACTTGTTTTCAGTTGCACATGATAGATAACTCATAAATGGTCATTTTCGAATTAAAAATGTGCTCAGATTCTAAATATAGAAAGTTTTTGAAAAAAAGGACAAAATGTTGAAAATTCATGAAAATATATGTCCAAACATTAAAATTTGCCATCTCGAAATATAAACTTCAACTACAATTTTTTGGACACCACAACAGTTAGTAAATATAAAAAATGACAATCTAAAACATAAGAAATCAATTTCTTTAAAATAAATATGACATTTATGTCGAGCCATCGCAAGATCTCCTATTAGTCTGAAAATATTAGATACGAATGAGCATCTAAAAAAAAAAAAATATACGCAGTAGGCTAAACATGCTATATGAACGTAATAATCATGCATCTATTTATATATTCTTACATATTGCCTTCATGAATAAGCAAAATCGATGATCAAATGAATTTACTTCAAGTTCTGATGAGTCTCTACGACCATCAGTTAAACATATACTTAGAGTTTTGATGAGCCTCTACGATCCTCAGTTAAACATATAATCGTTACTTCACATACTTTTATGAGCAAACATAAAAAATAACATGGTGAATGACAATTAAATTCATATGACAATCAATTTAGTATAAGGATCCTACCTTAGTTCATAGTGATAAAATAGTGTTTACGTCGAAGGAACTGCTCTCCAAATCTTAAATGTAAAAATGCTTTTGTTAGTGTGTCTGCCGTGTGTGCATGTATATGTATCTAAAATGTCTTATAACCTAATCTCAATTGGAATTAATATGTAAACAGTAGTCTAAAGTCGTTTATAAAGATTGGATAAAATTTGATTTCAAATAACAGCACTGGGGGATATGTATTAGATAAATAATCTTTTTTTTTTTGTCAAGTAATGAAACAAATACACGAAATCCTAGCTACAAATAATCAAGTTGGTTAACTGGATTACAATGAATATCAATGAAAAATTAATAAAACTAATCCAAATTATCCTCCATTCAGATTCAAAGATCAAAATGTCAAATTCCAATTATATTGATACGCGCGGTGGCCAAAATGTTAACCAATTAATTAACATTAATTAAAATATATTTTCTTTGAACTACAATATCTTAGGCCTAACTTATCCGAAATAACTTTTTGTCGAGTCCAAAATTCGACATTTGATATGAGCTTTGAAACAAGCCCAATTTCGATATAGAATATCTCGCTAGATGAATACATGATTATTTAGCAAAATAAAGAAAATATTGACATAAAAATTTATTTTTAAAATAATCCCATGATATCTCAAAATTAACAAAACATGCCAAGATGAAATAAATGAACTTTTATTTTCGGTCGCTATGCCTTTGTCTCAAGCTCTATTTGGAATGCAAATCAGACTAATTTTTAAATCACTTTATAGGCCAAATTTTGGGTTATCAAGCTTTAGAGACAGAACATGATGCTAGATATAAGAACATGTATTTTTTACACGTGAATTGAAGATTATTGCTTGAATTTTGAACGGAAAAGATGCAAAAAGATTGTTCAAGAATGATTGAAGAAATTCAAAAATCGCTACTTAATGATGTTTTCTAACGTGTTTTAATATTATACACAATGATGTAGATGAACTATTTCTTATAATGTTTTAATTTTAATTTTGATACTTTGACATTTAATGATTGTTTATCTATTTTTTTTTTAAACAAAGACATCCACACATGATAGATAACTCACAGAGGATCATTTTCCAATTAAAACAAGCTAAAATTCTAAATATACAGATAGCAGTAAAATTTTAAAGACAGTGACAAAATGGTGGAAATTTACGAAAAACATACGTTCAAAATGTGTGACAAAATAAAATGTAGTCTAACTATTTTGGTTATTTTGTGTTTGTTTGTTTGATCAAGTATATGATTTTGTTCAAGTAGGAACATATGTTCAAGTTTGTGATGTTTGATAATTATAATTTATATTCTTATTTTCTGGTCAATAGTGGATATATGGGAGTATTTTTAGAGAATTATAACTAAATCTTGTGTAAATATCATTTATTTAGTTAAACTCTAGGTTGGACGAATTTTGAAGAAAATGAATAAAAAACTGGGCAAAAAAAGGACTTGATTTATGCATAAATTAGAGAATGGTAACAAACATAGTATGAATTGAGAGATGAAGGGCTTAAATTGCAATTCGAAGGGACTTGAGCTGAAGTGAAAGATGAAATAGAGGGCTAACATGTAAATTGACACAGAATTGAACCTTGTGATTGCAAGGCAATTGCTTATGCTATCGCAAAGGCAAATAAGGATTTACAGTGAGTAAAATATTGCTACCTTGAGCTTGCAGCCAACTACACTCTACGATCGCAAGATAAAAACCTATCAACAATGTTTTGTTTCCTTTACAGATTCAACCACCTTTTGGTAATCAATTGCCTACAGTTTTAACCTACTTTTGGAGGTCAAATTCACAATTATTAATTTCATAACATGGCGAAGAAGTCAAGGATAGCTTGAAGATTTATAGCTTGAAATTGAAGATTAAAAGTAAGGAAAATATGGAATTAATGAAAAAATTAATTGAAGGGGTTCCAGGGAGGCTAAACTGATTCTTCATCTTCTCTTTACTACTATATTTATAGGGTGATGAATAATCGATTTTTTTATTTTATTTTATATATTTATTTATTTATTTTGCATACTGAGCATCTTACGCTAAATCTATCTAGCGTTGCAATTTTGATGTAAACCATTAATTGAACTTTTTAATTCAAAGACTTATTCTTTTAAACGTAAATTGTATTGATTGATTGATATTATAATTATAATATTTATTTAAATTCTTGATCATCATTTAGATAATTAGTGTTTTGTTTTATTTTTTAGAGGTTCGGAATAGGTTAAGCAAAGCGTGATTATCAACATAAGTTCCAATAGACATTAGGAGTAATTGTTATACTTTGTGCAATCAAAAATAGGTAATCTTTTGAATTAATGCATTTTTAAGTATTCGAATTTGTGATAGAGATATTTTGGGTTGTATTTAAAAATAGTTTTAACTTTGTTCATGAGAGGTTGTTGAACAAAATAGGATTATGGATTGTCAATCTATACACAAAGCAGAACAAAAGATTGAAGTTGAAAATTAGAATGGAAGATTAATTGGTGGAGCTGGATTCCTAACATACTTTTCTCACATTTAACTACTTAAAAATTCATCTAAATGTGCAATTAGGGTGTATTTAGTACAATATTTATTCGTTAAGTCAAAATACTCGGCGCATAAATTTGTTTGTTACTTTCATATTTGATTGCAAAATGATGTAATTCAAATTAAATTTCATAACAACGATACTCTAAACTTACTAAAAATTATTACTTGTCAATGATTTCCTACGCTTACAAAATTTCACCGAACACCTTTATCCAATATTTACAAAGAGGCGTGTGGGGTTTTAAATGCACATATTATTCAGGTCAAAATAGGCTTTAAGGGTTTGAAATTCGTATTTCTTTCGAAGCTTTAGAGAAGCTTGATACAAAACATATCAAAACCTACTTACATACACCAATATCTTGGGTTGAAGAAAAACCAAAGGAGATTGGTCAAGAAGTTATTGAAGAGATTCAAGACTTTCAAAATTGTTTTCCATCTTCTTTCTAATTTTTGATACAGGGTAACGTTGAATCAATTATTTTATTTTTTTATATTAATTTGATGATTGGCTAATTGTATAAATGTTAGAATAATGTTGAACTCTACTTTTGAAGTTTTGATATTTATTTCCGAATTTCAGCATTAAAACATGTTTTTAAATTTTGAATGATTGTTAGCAGTTTAATGCTTATCAATTAATTGATCAATAGTTGAATTGTATTTTGATTTCTATTGACATTCGAGACAACGAAAAATGAATTTGGCATGCAGTACGAATAGAGATATATCACTATACTTTGCATGATCTTTTTGATATTCTTTTAATTTAATACAACTTTTCATGATCACATCTTTCATGGAGATATAGAAAAGTCAAGTATGAGGATATATTTAATTCTACTTGAAAGAGATTACTAAATGAGATAGGAACATCGATCTTTATATTCGAATATGTGTCGTCTAAATCTTGAATTGATATTAAAATTGATGAATGTAGGAGGATTCGATGTTCTCGTGTTTGTTCAATTGTCTTAAGTTCCATAGTGCTCCCAATTTAATTAGTTAGAATTGGTTAATTTAGTATATCAGAATCCTCCTACATTCATCAAAAATCCCTATCAAAAATTCATCTACATCGATCAAATAAAATTCTTCAGAATGTTCCAAAGAAGAAAAGTGCTATTGGGTTGTAATTGAAACTGAAGCAGCTTTGTATAACAATGAATGTGACTAGTAAATTACATTTGAAATGGTGTCTATACTCTCACCGGATGTCTGAAGGCATGCCTATACAAGTTCACTTAACCATGTTCAAAGAAATCATGGCTGATTTAGAAACACTGGAGATTAAGTATGATAAGGAGGATCTGGTGTCGATGTTGTTGTGTTCAATGTTGCCTTCATATGTGAATTTTAAGGATATTATTCTCTACAATCGTGATACTATCATTGTTAATGAGGTTTGTGATATTTTATTATTAAAGGAAAAGATGAAGCATTTTGTAGTTAAATCTTCGAGTCAGGCTGAAGGCCTGTTGTTTGGGGAGGAAATCAACGTAGGAATCTTGTTAGGAATATAAGGGATAGATCGATCTAGATATACAATGAAAGTATGTTACTTTTGCAAGAAGAAAGGGCACATCAGAGCTCATTGCTACTCTTTGAAAAACAAGATAATGGCTGCTGCTACAAATAGAGGAAAACAACTTAAAAATATAGTAGAAGTTGATGTTATGGAAGATGAGCACATTCCATATGTGTCTGAATAGGAACTATTTTACAACGTATGAGAGAGTCTCAAGAGGTGCTGTGCTTATGGGAAACAACGCACTTTGTAAAATTGCTGAAGTCATTACTGTCATCATAATATTCAATGGAACTATTAGAACACTTATAGATGTAAGGTATGCTCTAGAACAGAAGAGGAATCTCATATCTTTGAATACTTTTGACTCAAAAGGGTATGGATACACCGGTGAATATAGAGTTTTGAAGGTGAGCATGGGTGATTTTATTGTAATGAAAGAACATAAAAGTTCTACTTGTACATTTTGCAATGTTCCACAATTATAGGGGATGCAGTAGTTATTACTTCTTCCTTGATAGACGAAGAAATTACAAAGCTTTGGCATATACGACTTGGACATATGGGTAAGAATGATATGGCAGAGTTGAGTAGGATGAGACTTTTTGATGGGCAGAAGACTAGTAAGATGAAGTTTTGTAAGTATAGTGTATTTGGATAACAGAAAAAATTCACTGAAGGAAGATACAATACAAAGGGAACACTTAAGTATATCCATTCAGATCTATAGGGACTGATGATGGTGCCTTCTAAAGGAGGTGCTTATTACATGTGATAGTAATTGATGATTTCTCTAGAAAATTTTCAGTACACTTCTTGAAACAGAAAAGTGATGTGTTTGCTACCTTCAATAAGTAAAAAACAATGATTGAGAAGTAAATGGAAAGCAGGTGAAACTTATACGCATAGATAATGAGTTGGAATTTTGTTTAGTTAAATTTAATAGCTTCCTCAGGGCTGAAGTTCTTGAGATACTTGACAGTGTATGGAACTCCACAATAAAATGGTATGGTAGGACGAATATATAGAACATTGATGGAAAATGTATGTTCTAAGCTTTCAAATTCTAGTTTGCTTAAGACTATTTTGGGCTAAAGCTACTACTACAACTTGTTATTTGATTAATCACTCACCCTCAATTGCCATTGAGAAAAAGGCACCAAAAGAGGTATGGTCTATTAAACCTTCTTGTTTTTCTGATTTGAAGATATTTGGGTGTCCTGCTTTTGCTCATGTGAATAATTGAAAGTGCATCTTTCTTAGTTATAAATCGGTATGAAGGGAAATAAGTTGTGATGTCTTGAGAAAGAAAAGGTAATGGTTAGTAATGATGTAGTGTTTGATAAACTTGTTATGGTTCAAAATTTGTCTCGTTGGGATTCAGTAAAACTGAGCAACATGATCAAAATATTTAGGTAGAGTTGGAGATTACATAAGAAGAGATAACATAGGCTTTAGAGCTAGCAGAGAGTAACACTTTGCCTACACCACCACTAGCACCATAGTATTCGATTGTTAAGGATAGACCTCTAAGATAGATTAGACTTCTCCAGAAGTATATAGAAGTAGATTGGTAGCTTATGCATTGATGGTGGCTAACAGTGTTGATTGAACCAAAGAGATTGTTATATACACAGAAGTAGTCAGTTGTAGTGATTCTAATAGATGGTTGATTGCGATGCAGGAGGAGATGGAGTCACTTAATAAAAATAACACATAGGACTTGGTGAAATTGCCAAAGAAAAAGTTAGGTTTTCACTACAAATGGGTGTTCAAAAGAAAGGAATGGACATCAAGGATTGAAGAGTCCAGATATAAGGCCAAATTGGTAGCTAAAGGTTATAGTCAGATTTCAGGTATTGACTTCACATATATGTTCTTACCAGTTGTAAAGAATATCTCGATTCGAGCTTTACTTGAAGTAGTTACTAATGATTACTTGGAGTTTAAGCAGAATAATATCAAGACAACATTCTTTCATGGAAAACTTAAGGAGATATTTACATGCAACAACGAGAAGAATTCAATTAGTGGGAAAGAAAACTATGTGTGCTTTTTGAAGAAGTTCTTGTATAGACTGAAGAATCACCATGGCAATGGTATAAGAGGTTCAATTCGTTCACGATTGCTTATAACTTTATCAAGAACGGTTATGATAAATGTGTGTACTTCAAAATGTGTGATGATGGATCAGTCACATATCTTCTGTTGTATATTGATGAAATGCTGATAGAGTGAAAAATAAAGCGGAGGTCAAAAAGGTAAAGGCTCAACTCAGTGAAAAGTTTGAGATGAAAGATCTAGGAGTAGCAAGGAAGATCCTTAGTATGAAGATCTTAAGGGATATGAAAGTTAGCAAATTATATTTAAGTCAGAAGGGGTAAATTAAGAAAGTATTTCACATGTTCAATATGTTGAATGCAAAGATTATTGGACTCGTTTGGCTACCCACTTCGGCTACCTACTTCAAATTATAATCTAACTTATGTCCCCTAGATGAAGATATTGATTATATGTCTTGAGTTCCTTATTCAAGTGTACTGGGATCGCTTATGTACAGTATATTTTGTACACGTCTAGATTTGGCACATACAGTCAGCAGTACACAAATATATGACAAATCCTGGCAAGGAACATTGGAAAGTAGTGCAGAAGATATTCAGATACTTTAGGGGTATTTCAGTAGAAATACATATGGAGTAATTGGGTATGTAGATTCAAGTTATGCAGGGGATTTTGATAAATGGAAATCACTTACACAGTATGTGTTTACACTTGGAGACTGTGTTATCAGTTAGAAGGCTACTTTGTGAAATAAAGTAAAAATATCTACAACAGATGCAGAGTACATGGCCATTACAAAGGCATGTAAGGAGGCTATCTGGTTGAGGGATTTGATTGGTGAATTCAATGAAGACTTGCAGATTTCTACGGTTTATTGTGATAATTGTGGTGTTATCTTTCTGACTAAGGATCAGATATTTCACGAGAGGAAAAAACACATTGATGTGATGTATCACTTCGTGCGTGATGTGATTGCTCATGGTGATATTGTAGTGAACAAGGTTGATATCGAGGAGAATCTCGCTGATATGATGACAAAACTACCTCTCATTTCTAAATTTGAGCATTCCTGGAACTTAGTTGGTATGTGTCATTGATCTAACTTATTGTGGCTTGTGTGGTAGAGGTGGAGAATTACTTGTTGAGGAGTGAAAACTAATTCCTTATTATTAAATTTGTGTCAAGGTGGAGATTTTTTGTGGTATGACTCAAATTCCACGAGAATTGAGTAGTCGATTGATAAAGGAAGCCAAAATAGTTTTGATTTGGAAGTCCAGTTCGAAAGGGGATCAAATTTCATCAACAAATGAGAGTTTAATCGAAAGAAAGACTTTGAAATGAATAAAAATGCTTTTGAAGTGCTTGGGCCCCGCCTAGGCATTGGCAGCACGAGGAAAGGGCAGCTTTTGGGCGCCTAAGTGTCGAGATGAGGAGTCGGGCGCCGCCCAAACAAAAAGAAGACGGGAGCTGGGCGCTGCCCATTCGGCCATAATCCAATTTCTATCGTGATTCTTGCATTCTACTTCATTCAAAATACCAAAATTAGGCTTCTATATATGCTCCACATGGTTTAGCCTCTTCATAGGCTTGAACGACATTAAGATAATTGTGAAATACATTAGAAACTTGAAAAGGTTGTTAGATTTTGAGAGTATCAAATCTTGTAAAACAATTCAGTTTCTTGATTTTGTGGATTCTTTTCCTGTGCCCGTGATTTTTTCCCGTCTTTGTTTTTACATAAAATATTGGTGTTCTTATGTGTCTATTTATTTCTTCTTGTGCTTTATTCACAAAAGATACAGTAAGACAATTACTTATTTACTTTCTATATCCCAATTCTTGATGCTACTTTTTGGGTGTTGTATTAGTAGTAGAAGAGAGTACTTCGGGAATTTTAAACATTAGGAGCTTAGAAGTTGTAACATGAGAAGTCTTCCTTCACAATGCACTATAATTAATGATGTGTTAACTAAATCCTCTTTTTCACCATTTATGCCTTCATTTGTGTTCATCTGATAAATCACAACACATTAAAAAGAACGAAGCCGGCATTCTGACCCATCCCAGTCAGACCATCTAGGTACATGCCTCATAGAATTATGGAAACCGAGCCTGGCTCAGGGTACGACGAAACAGGCTAGTCCCGACCTCTCTTCAACTAGTCCAAGCCGACCTACTGAGTCCACTAATCTAGGAAGAGGGAGTAAGAATAGTTTTTTTCAAGGATCTACGTCATTGCCCCCTCAAAAAAAGGATCCATTGACTTCTGATTAGTTTTTTTTATGAAAATATACACAAGCGGGAAATCTATAAGGACATTAGTTAAGATTCATGTAGCTGAATAAACTTTCTAGACAGTCAAGTCGAGTATCTGATAAGAATTTATGTCACAATATGGTTATCAAGAATTATATTATTATCGATTGCAGATGCAACATGCATATAATACGTGTACTAGAACTGTGCAAGTGTATAACATATTCACTCCTTCTAAGTTTAGTCTCTTTGAATAAATCAATGACATTAATCTAAAACTCATAACTTATTTACTGCATGCTATGTTTAACTAGGATGACATTTCTATTTGGTGTGGTTGTCTAAATAATACCTCCTTCACGACTGGAAATTAAGTCTTTGGGGTTGCAAAATGTCTTTTTTTTGCGGTGTTTTTCTTATTGTTAGGCTGTATATTATTGCAGCAGGCATCAAAAGGATTAACAAATGACGGTAAAAATCACAATTGTCCAAAAAAAAAAAAACAGCATCATGTTCTTGGGAGAATCGGGGGTGTCATTTATTAAAGTTCCCACATTGGCCCGAAGCAGATAATAGCTATGGAGATGACTATCAATGACTTTGAGATGCGCAGCTTGAATTGCTCAAAGCTGGTTTTGCATCTCAAAGATTTAGACCTGAACTCAGCTGGTGCAGTTTCTGCTGGTAAACTTTTGTTTTCTAATTAAACAAAAAACTCTGAATTTTCATTTTATTTATAAGTATTTGTTCCGGTCTTTATGACTTGGTAATGTATTATGACAAACTTGTTGGTTTGCTTATTTAAGTGGATAAATGTCGGCTTAAGGAGTAAAATATTGACAAATTGCGTATTTGTAGTACCGATACCTTATTTACAGGATAGATACCTATATGCAAGACGGATACCGTATATGCAACAGATACTGTATATACAAGACTGATACCGTATATGTAACCTAGTGGATTTAAAAATATCGTATATGCAATTAATAGAGATACCATATTAGCAACTTATTACAAGAATAAAGAAAATAATTTTATTAACTGTAATAAAATAACAGAGCAAATAATTTAAATTACAGTAAAATAAATTCCAAACTGAGGCATGTACGAACACAGTTTCCTTAAAGCAGATTCGCCCCCTCATCGTACGTGCTTGAGATTTAATCTAAGTGTCTGCTTCCCAAGATACAATGGTAAAATAGTAGAGTCTGAGCACTACATATTTTACTCCGACGAACTGATTTAGTACCCGAACAATATCACCACCATGAAAATTGAAATTAGGAAATTCGACGGAGACACAATACTGTAAACGATGCAGTATGTAAAACAGTGATTTTTCTCCTTCGTTTTCATGTGTTTGAATTGTGGAAAAAGGGATCTCATATATAAAATTTTAACTCCCAAAAGTCTATCAATTATTCATTGGTAATAACCACAGAAGTTTCAAACGTTTCTAGAGTTTCAGAAACCAAAAGTCAATTCTAGAAAGCAAAAAATAATTTTCAAAACGTAGGCCCTCCAAAGGGGCCAATTTTTTGTCAATCTGGTCCGACATTTGTGTGTGCAGGTTGCACTCTCATACGAGTTCATGGTTTAAAGCCTATTTCGATCCGTAATTTACACCCCCTGCTGCGCACGTGGAGAGAGCCTCTATGCTATAAATGATCACACCCTTTTAAAGTGTAATCCTATATAAAGTGATTTTTGCTTTCCTCATTTTTCTATGTGGGACAACCATTAATTGGTTTCTTTCCAACACATAGATTTCTTTCAATTGGCACAATTTGAGCTCCAATTTCTCATTTAACTGAACATAATTTTTGGCAAGTAAATATATGATTTCGATGTTCTCACGGAGGAGAACACAAATCAACTTTCATATTCCAAAATGAACAATCGGGTCTCACTCAAATTTAGCTCCAAATTCAGCCACATAGACTCATTTTCCAACAATCCCCCCCCCCCATGAAAGAAAATTGGGAGAGACACAAATGTGAAACAAAAGACCTGGTGATAATGCTCAACGGTTAAAACCTGCATAGGATAAGTAGGTATTACCCTTTGAACCTTCCCTTATGAAAGTATATTTACTTCACTAGCTGACCAGTAGATACGTTTTCCTTGAACTGTTTTGCCATTTATGTAAATGATGATATACTTCACACATGATTTGTCCTAGCACAATTCAGTTCTCATTATCATGTTCGTTTTGGCCATAAACATACGCCTGGTTCTGCAAGAGTTCCTAAGAATTGAGCCCACACAATTCTCTTAGAAGCAGCCCAACTTCTCTCTCACATAGGTAATTTCTTATTACAAGTAACTCGCATTACTTGACTCGATTTCCGATACATAAGAATCATTAAAAGCTTATTGCTTATCCTTATCCTTACAGGCATCACTGTTGCATCATAGGAATGGACAAAAGGTAACATCCCCCACAGTGATTTAATTAAGTCTTTACAATTAGGTTGTCCATTTGAATCTAGATCTTGGGATCTCCAGACAACTAGGTTGTGTTTCCTTTGTATTAACTTATTCATTCAAGGGCTTAAGTCTCATTCATTTCGATGATTTCCCAACTAACTCTCTATTTAACCCTTTGGTTAGCGGATTCGCAATGTTATCCTTTGACTTTACATAGTCAATAGTGATAACTCCAGTTGAGAGTAGTTGCCTTATGGTATTGTGTCTACGACGTATATATCTAGACTTACCATTGTACATGTAACTTTGTGCCCTTCCAATTGCTAATTGATTATCACAATATATGCAAATTGTTAGCACATGTTTTGACCTTCTTGGAATATNACGTATATATCTAGACTTACCATTGTACATGTAACTTTGTGCCCTTCCAATTGCTAATTGATTATCACAATATATGCAAATTGTTAGCACATGTTTTGACCTTCTTGGAATATCCTCTAAGAAGTTACATAACCACTCAGTTTCTTCACCACATTTATCTAGAGCTATAAACTCAGATTCCATGGTAGATCTAGCTATCCCTATTTGTTAAGAGGATTTCCAGGATATGGCTGTACCTGCCAATGTGAACATAAATCCATTCGTGAACTTCGAGTCTTTCACATCAGATATCTAATCAGCATCACTATATCCTTCAATAACTGCTGGATATCTGATATAGTGTAGTCCAAAATTTCGAGT
>CAIGRP010033437.1:0-40672 GCA_903798385.1 Fraxinus cuspidata
AAATTTCTATTTAATGAGAACAATCCCAAAACGGGAGAGGTAATTCAGTCAAATCTTGTCAATTTTAATTTCCACATACAACTTTTCTTCGAAGATTTAAGGGACGTAGTTTGGTTTGATTTGTTTATTGTATGTCATCATGTCAGCTTGTCACACAGTGAACCTAATATTGCGGCTGCATTTTGGCAAAGGAGCCAAAGAAAGGTTGTTGCTGAACAAAGGACTTCAAGTTCAAGGTTTTTCTTGATAACCAGGATTTCATTTTGTATAATAGAAGCTTATGTTAACTGCACCAATATTCAGTTTTGGAAACCTGCATGGCAAATCTTAGATATTTTATAATTTTGAATCATAAAAACCTTGCATAATTTGATAGAACATTGTCATTGAAAGATCTTAGAAGTTTAGTTGATAATTATAAATCATGCAACCTTATATCGAAATGGAAAGTCAACAAAATTATTTTTATAGCTGGTGTTGCATGCACAAATATATAAGAACAATGTAATTACTTTGTTAGAAACAGTTGAAAGGAAGCTTGAAAATTCAGCATTCTATAACTGAACACAAAGAAACATTGAAACATTTTAAGAATTTCAACCTGCCTCCAAATGTTGTGCTTTTCTATTTATGTCATGAAGATACTCAATGTCTAAAATATTAAGTTGAGAAGTTGAGAAAGGTTTCTTTTTGCCAGAAATCATTGTTACATTTTAAAATGTTTTGGGTTTTGCAGTCCTGAGCATATGTCCTTTCGAGCACGTGGTCGATCTATGCTTAGTGGGGACAATAAATCTTTTAGAGATTATTCTGATGACATTACTACATCAAGGTGCCTACCTTTTTTCCTTTTTCTTGCATCAGTTTAATAAATCAAAATTGATATTTGACAAGTTCCTCTGGGTTGAGTTCGAAAATTGATTTCTATTTATTTTTCAGTCTACATTCAATGCATTGTAATCTGAAAGCAGTACTATGGTCAAAGGTTGTTAAGTTGATGCTGTAGGATAATCCTATTGTAAATAGGATAAAATTTAAATGTTTATGATAAGATATCTTGTTGTAATAGATTTTATCTTTTTATTCTTATTTTAATTAAAATAGGATTTATAGTTTCTTTATTGATTAGAATAAGATTTCTAATTTCTTTTAGATTATGATTTTATTTTAGTTTCCTCATATTAGTTTCCTAGTTGTAGTAGAAGTAGGAATAATTTTGTCTGTAAATGTAAAGGCATTGTACATTTTTTTAACAATAATAATTATTATTCAATATATATATAAGACAACTTTATTCCAATATTAATGTTAATTACTACATAATTATTATTACAAGAATTTTGCAGACGCTTCCGCACCAAATTGGTATCAGAGCGAGGAAATTACCTTAATCCGATGGCCGACGAAGGTCTTGGGGGCAGTTGAACTATTGACCACAAATGAAGGCTCGACAAACTCGAACCACAAATCGATGGGCCGATGAAACCCTTCACAACATCACGCGGATGCTGACCGCGTTAAGTCTTGGAAGAAATTGCGAGCCCATAGAGAAGCAAGCTGACAAGAATTTGCAGACTTTAATTGCTATGAATATTGGTCGTATCAACGAGCTTAAAACATGGCAATAGGTAGCTAGAAAGTTTTCTTGAGTCCCAACTAAATTTGAATATACACAAGTTATCAATGATTCTTTTTTTCGACAAAACTCAATAACGAGTTTTTTTCAAGTGGGAGAGATTGATGTAGGACGATCCTACTGTAAATAGGATAAAAGTTAAATATTTATAATAATATATCTAATTGTAATAGATTTTATCTTTTTATTCTTGTTTTAATTATAATATAATTTCTAGTTTCTTTATTGATTAGAATATAATTTCTAATTTCTTTTTGATTAGGATTTTATTTTAGTTTCCTTATATTAGTTTCCTAGTAGTAGTAGAAGTAGGGAATAATTTTGTGCCAATGGCATCCAGGATATTTTCTTATTTGCTACTTCAACATCACATTTGAGGTTATGATACTTTTTTTCATTTTAATTCTATCTGCGCATTGCATTATTAAGGCAGTTCGATCATATAGATTATGCCTCATGAGACTGGGAAATTGGATTGCATGCTCCTAATTTTTGGGATCCATTTCCTTGTTTTCTTTGGGGGAGATGAATAATCTGTAGGAAACTTGAGCACATGTCAAGCACCGCCTTTAACTTGACTTGAATGACAGGATGTCATTGAGTCCTAATATTGATCGAATATATTCTACATCATACCTGCATGAAATTTCAGAAATTCCTTTCCTCTTGTTAATCAATCTTTCTTTTTATGAAAATGAATTCTCTTATCTCCACATTTATCCCTTAATATGTGTTTCAGAGCTGCTTTGTCCTTATTTTTAAGTTTTGCAATGGATATTGTTACAGGTCAGAAGGTGCATCAACTTCTGAAACTCCTAGAATAAGAAGAAGAAGCATAAGCATAACTCCAGAGATTAGTGATGACATCGTAAGGTTGAAATTTATTTATTACCATTTAACTAACAACTACTATTGCTGTTATTGTTATTATTGTTCATAGCCATTCATTAGAGTTCTTTCTGTTTAGAGAAAAAAGTAGTAGAGCGAGATTCACATTCAGTTTTCCTGTAAAAAGGAAGAAGATTAGCAAGAATTTTGTCCTCATTATGATAGAGGCATAATTTCTGTTTGGCCTGTATTCTAAATGCTGGTTTAGATTTCATGGAGAACATAAGACTAAACATTCATATTTAGGTCTCTGTGTTTTTCCTTCAAACATTGGTTAAGAGCTGGTTTCTTCAAATTGCTCCTGCTTCACTCTTGAAATGCTTTATATAGAATTATGGGGAAATATACTTCATCTTCTTCCTCTTCCATTCAAGTTTTATTAATGTGGGATAACACTTTAGAAAAATATTATTGTGAGTTTGAGGGCAATTGCTTTTACAAGGCTGAGGTAAAAAATAGCAGGTGAAGTCCATAGAATTTTTTTCCTCTTCCATTCAAGTTTTATTAACGTGGGATAACACTTTAGAAAAATATTATTGTGAGTTTGAGGGCAATTGCTTTTACAAGGCTGAGGTAAAAAATAGCAGGTGAAGTCCATAGAATTTTTTTCCATATTACAAACTACGAAATTCTTTTTGAGCATGCTATCCTCACAAAATTACTAGACTTTTGTCATTAACTAGTCAAAGTTGAACGTGCATTGCACGTTATTCTGAAATACTTTATAAGTGCTGTAAAAGTAATATTTGATACCAATTTGTTGGGAGGATCTGATAAGTGTCAAGCAAACAAAAGAAAATAAAATTTAGAATAGAAATTTAAGAGAAGAAAATTGTACTCTCAAAATTCATCTCTATTCAAATTTTTTGTGATGATAAAACACTATAAATGAAAAGCATTTTTATAGTACATTTTGTACATAAAAATTAAATGCTAATACACGAATTTAAACATTCATTAAAATTCTTAAATACACGAATATAAATAAATTCATCTCTAATAACTCTAGATTCATTTAGATCATGATTCATCAAATCAAGATTCGTTGAATCTAAATTAATGTGAATGATAATTAATTGAGAATTAATAATACGAAATTCTTACATTTTATAGTATTTATTACATATTGAAAAACGAAAAGTAAGGTATGATTGAAATAATTGAATTAGTAGGTTTAAAATTGTCCAAAAAACGATTATCACTTGATGTGATATTTAATATATTACAGATAAGCCATACTACATTTCCTTCTTTGCTGACACTGATTTCTGCAATTCATGAACAGAACACGTGACCAATACTTTCGGTAGAAGTACTTGTTCTTAGTAGTTAATTGGATGAGGATGTCAAGTAGTGCATACATGTAATCCCCTGATGCTTCAATTTGCTTCTGGTTAAATTTTCTTCCCTGAAATTTTTACCTGAGCTGGAACACTGTATTATTTCTTGAAATTGTCTAGCATTTTTAACTGATATTCGTTGTTGGCACAAGAAGATAATATAGTTTTAGCTCCCTTTTGGTATCTCTTCGATGCAGGTATTGATTATTAACATAAGATTATTGTCTGAACTATATGTACCAACGCAAATACATGTCAATGTCATTGCAGGACAGATTGTTTCTGAATTAACTCAATGTTTAACAGTAGAAAATTTGTTACTTACTGTTTTTTAGCCATTTTCTTTAGCAACACTTGAGATACGGTTTTTAAGTTTAATCTGTTAAAAAATTGTTGTGGATCCAAAAACTTACACCTAGACAAATTTGTGCAGGATGAAGCTATGATAGAATTTGTCTCACATAATGAAGATGTATAATTCTGTTAATATTTTTTGTAAATCATGTAATGGAGAAACATGAGAAGCCTGCCTTGTCTACAATGAGAAGTAATTGGAAGTTGAAGATTGAAACCGACTTAAAATAAAGAACTTCCTCTTTTTCACATGTTTGTTTAGTACTCATGTCAATTGAGGTTGTTTCTTTGTCTAACAGATTTTGTCCACATCTGAGATCTTTTAGGAATTCGTTAGTTGTTATGTTGGCTCCACCCCACCTTCCCAACCACGAAAGAGCTTTTGCTTTTCTTATCATGATAAAGCCCTATTTTTGGATAAAATGTGATTAGCCATTCGACACTCATTTAATTTTCTGTTCAGCAGCTATTTGTTTCTAGAGTTGTTTAATGACCCGAGCTGCTTTAGCTTAGCTTCAGATAAAGTGAACCAAGCTCCAGCTCATTTCTAAGCTCGTAAAAAGCAAGAGGATGGTTTGAGCTTGGCTACTAGATAAACAAATTGGCTTTATAAACAATTGAACGTTTTGAGAAGCTTGGCTCATTATACCCCTATTTATTTATAGATTTCAAGAAGTTTAAGCCCGTCCATGTACAACTCTGCAGCTTGTTGTTTTCTTCCTATCGATTCTTAAGATTATTGTGAACTACATTAGGGCTGTTCGGGCAATGAATGAAACATTGAAGCAAAATCGCCTTGTAAGAGAACAAGGGGACACTAGTTTGTATTGCTTTGGTTCAAATGACCAACAAAGTGCAGATCCTCATGAATTTAGGAGTCAGGTTCCAGAAAGAAGTAGGACGCACAGGGCAAATGAAGAAGTGGTCTCAACATGGAACAGAATTCTGGAACTACCTATGTTCCAGAACAGGCCTCTGCTACCTTTTGAGGAATGGAATATTACTTTCTCGGAATTGACGGTGGGCACTCGTGTTGGGATTGGTAGGAAATTTTTCCCTATATGATATCTGCAGAGACTTTCCTTTGAAATCTGTTTGCTTGTTTGCTATCACGGCTCGCTGAAGCTTCGATATTTGAAGCATATATCAAGATGCAGTCGGTGTTCGTAACCTTCCCATTTCCAATAGAATTAGTGTATAAATGCTAGAACTCACAAATAACTATTTATTGAAGAGATTTTTATTTAGCAAAGTGTAATTTTCTTCCTGCCCAAAAAAGGGAAAATGGAGAGGTACAAGGAAAGAAAAAAAAGGCGTTAATCTGCTGGTTGAAAAATATTTTTGTGGAAGCTAGTGTATTACTGCACTTTTATGTTTTTCCGATGTTTGATGATTTCTCCACTTGAAGAGTGAAGACTAAGTTTTCCTTAGAGTTGATGATATTAATCTCGGGAATAAGTAACCGGTTGCAGAGTCAGCCCTGAATTTATGAAAATAATCTTATACTTCTCATATACTTAATGTACTGATAAAAAATGTGGCTCATTGATGTTTAGTTGTCTGTAGACTCACAGTTGCTTTTTACCCATTTTCTTCTCTTGTTGTCTACTCTTTGGAGTGATATCTCCAGGGTTTTTCGGTGAAGTTTTTCGTGGAGTCTGGAACGGAACAGAAGTTGCTATTAAAGTTTTCTTGGAGCAAGATCTCACTGCTGAAAACATGGAGGATTTTTGCAATGAAATATCCATCCTCAGGTATCATCCTTTTTGGTACATGACGGTTTCTATTTATTTTTGGTATTCCACTTTAACTTTCTAATTTTTGTGATTCAACTTTTCCTCCAGTCGCCTTCGGCACCCAAATGGTATGACCTTTTTCTTGCTCTTATTCAAGTTGTTCTTTCTTTATCCGTAACTAGATTTTATGTGCATTTGTGACTAGAAATGAACTCAAAAGTATTGTTAGACAAAAACTCAAATGATACATGAAAAAATAAAATATCCAAAGACTATAATCTTGACATTCATTTACATTTGTAATACGTTTAAAACAAATAGTAGTGAGATATATTTTTCAATTTAGGATCAACGCAATACTTGAATCATGACTAAGGAAACTTTTATCATGGATGAACTCTATAGGACTAAAGCCTTGGATCCTTTTAAATTCATGAAATGCATAACCACATACAAAAACAGAATATGTACACATGGTGAAATTTTGATTCATTTAAGTAGTGTCAAACTTGATCTACTATTATAGTAAATGGAATATAAGAAAAGAAACACTCAGAAACAATATGACTTTCTGGTCACAATTTTTAATTGAACTAGCTGGAATCAATATTATAAATTTTTTAAACCCCAATTAATTGAGTGTTAGACATTGTACTTGTAAATTTAATAGGTGCACACTATTTTGATATCACCACATTTGGAGAGAAAACTGGAAAATATATTTTAATTGCAACTCTAAGTACTGGCGTAAAATCAATACTTGTGAAATGCTTCAAAAGAAATGTCCTTAATTCTCCCTCTCCTTTTCATGTTGTGTGATGTGTGGAAAGGATTCCCCAAGTATGATCAATTATCTTACATTGTGACGTGTGGCATGTGGGAGTGCTTTGGTGTAGACTCCATGAAGGTGATTCAGTTGGGTATTCCCTAGCATGTGTAATGGGTTCCTGAATGAATATATGATATAGCTTTGATAAAGGCAAAAGGGGTGTGGTCATGTGGAAATTGATAGTTTCAACTACTTTTTTTGTGTGAGGACGATCAATTGGATATTTGAATTAAAAGAGAGAGAACCTTGTGAGTTATGGGACAGATATAAGTTTTTAACATCCTTATTGATTTCTATGGATAAGGATTTCAATGGTGTTCCTTTCTCTTTAATTATCCTTAGTTCAAAAGTTTATTTCATTCTTGACTTGACTTCATTAATTTTGAGGATTTGATGAATTTTTATCATCTTAACAATTGTAGCTATGTTTCTATAATTAATAAAATTATGTTACAAAAGTGAAAGATGATATTCATGAATCCACAGAAAACAAAGTTACATGTTACATAGAACCCAAAGAATAATGTCGAGGACTTCTGTTGCTAGCAAACTAGTCAATAGGACTCTTCAGATTTCAAGTGTAGCAAAATATAGAATAGGTAAGAATTTGAAAAAAAGGCTAGGCTTATCTTAAATTTTGAAGAACAAATTAACTTGAAGGCTCCACCATTTCATAAAATATCCAAATTTGTAGAAACGTAGCCGGAATATAACAGTGTCAAACATACTAATAAAATAGGAAAGTTGCAAATTCAAGATCCTTTAATACTTTTGTAAGTAGCCTAGACATATATTTGCCCGTTCTGAAGACTGCTGCGTATGGTTGACATAAAAGAATGAAACGTTAGTTCAGCCATCTATATGCCTGGGGGAGGGGAATCTTACAACTTTTTTGTTTCCTTACTAGCCAATTATCTTGTTGGTGAAACTCATATCTGCCCTATATGGCTATATCTAAACATATGTACATATGCATTAAAAGCATAGAAACGTTTAAATATGCAGTGCTATCAAATCTTGCGAACCTGTTTCCTGCAGTTATATTGTTTCTTGGTGCATGCATTAAGCCTCCACGACTGTCAATGGTCACTGAATACATGGAAATGGGATCATTATATAATTTGATCCACTTAAGAGGTCAGAAGAAGAAACTCAGCTGGCAGAGGAGACTTAAAATTCTGCGTGACATTTGTAGGTTAGTTGAAATCTTTGTGATACATTATAAATATATTCCATCATTTTTTTCCCCTAACTGAAATTCTAATTTGTGAATCTTACAAATTTACCAAGTCAAAGTCATGAGTATTGACCGCTCAATTGACTGATCAGATGGGACAGCATTATTTTTCTTGTGGTTATAGAACTTTAATGATTTGTTCTTTATGATATCATATTTGTATGCACCACCGAGATAACCTCATGTTCCGGACATTGAGAATTACCCCTTAAATGTCTTTATAACCATGATTGAGGGAAATTGATCTATTTAGTTCTATCTTGCTATTTCTAACATTCTTTTGTCAAATTGATTGTCCATGTACCCATCCTTAAACAATTTTATTGCCTGCTATAGATATCATAAACCATGAGTATTTACTGCTATAGGGTATACTTTGTTCTAAGAGAATGATGTACAAAATGCTTGACAACTATTATATGTGGTAGTCCCTTGAATTACTGGATAAGTAAAAGTTAAACAAGCTCCCTTATCCAAGATAAGTGTGTATCCTAATTTATCAAGTATGAATTCTCTCTCAAGGTCAAATCTAATGTGCAAGGTGGGAAGCTACATTGAATAAGTCATAAAATATACTTTTGAGCCTTACTCGATTATAGGATTAGCACTACTGCTAGTATTGTTGGATAAGGAGCACGAAGTTATTAAACAAAGGGTGGTGGCAAAAGACATTTTTCATTGGTACTGTATCAATCAGAGACCTTTGAAACTGGTACATGACTTGTGGATGGAGGTGTGTGATTAGACAACACTGGAAAAACTATAATTATACATGGAATAAGGTATGAGTCTGATATTGAAGTTTATCAGGGCTTGCGAAAAGATAAAGATGATGAAATTCGTTATTGAAGTTAATCTTTATATTTTTGTTTTGGCTGAGGCCATGGTCCTCCATGCATAATATTGAGGTGGTGGCAAGTTGTTTCAGTGACCGTGAGTTGTCAAATGCGATCTGCAGTGTGCCTGGAGATTTTCTTTTGTTTGGGACTTGCTTCTACTTTTATTAGAGCAACATTCTGCAACTCCTCTCCAGTACTAATGAAGTCTTGTTTTCTCTAAATATTCAAAGATATAATGGAAAAATGACAGAAGAATAATTAAAAATACTGCAACTTCATTTTTCATTTAAATTATGTGTGTATATATATATTGGAAAGTTTTGAGATAAATTCGTTATGGAAATTCAAATATGTAAAGATGATGCTCTTCTTCTGACTTGAACCTCGTGTCTCCATGTTACTCTCTCAATTTATTGATGAAATTTAATTGGCGCCTTACATTTTTAAGGTTTCTATTTTTGAATAAATCCAAATTCAGTTAGAAAACGAAACTGAGCTATGCTGAGTTAAGTGTTGACCCATTATATCAATTTACCCATGTACTAGAGCAGATAGGGTGGACTGGACAGTACCTCCTGATTACCCATAGCAGATTATGCAGAGTATAAAAAGAGATTCTGACCTCTGCCTCCAAAACACCGTCAAAGGGTGGTGGTGCCAACCTCCAAGCATTTTCAGTTCTCATAATTTCCTATAGATTTTAGGATGAAGCACTGATAGCTCTTATACCGAATTGTTGCAGAACGTACCATAGAATGAGAAATAGAGAGGAGAGAAAGGATGCAGGATGAAGAGCTCTGAATACATTGAAATCATACGTCCTATTTATAGAGAAAACTAAGTTGAACTCAGAAACTTCTAGTAAACTAGAACTTTATCAAAATATTAAAACTAATCTAATACAATCTAAACAAGGATATGTAATCAACCTTTACTTTAAAATCCTACATAAATCATATCTTTGTTTCTATCTTCAGTTCCCAGTCATTTTAACTGTGCATTTACAGAGAAGAAAGCTCCCCTTCTTTCTTAGGAGTGGTTCAATAACTATGTCGCAGGTGGGTTCTTATTAAAACCCATATCATATGTGTTTAGATCCAATCCCCATTTCAGCTGGATCTTCACTTGATAAAAATAATTTGGTGTGTGAAATTATAGAAGCTGTGGGAAGTAATTCTATATTACTAATGAAAGTACAGCAACAAAGAGCTACCAATTTAAAACTCAACAGTGATGGGTGTGCATGTGAAAATCACGTGCATGTTTGCATCCTCCAACAGTCCTAAGTGTGTGATTAGTGTTGGAAAACAACCCAATAATTATTTGGCTAATGTGATGGGGCTGCGAACAGTTCTAAAGCCAGAAACTTGGAAATCAAACCTTTCCCCTTTTCAATTGTCTATTGAACATAGATAATATTTTGTGAATGCAAAATGAAAATCTTCCATGACTATGATCTCACTCATCAATTTTCTGTTGGCAATGGAGGGGGCTTATGTGCATACATCGCATGAAGGTAGTCCACCGTGATCTTAAAAGTGCAAATTGCCTCGTCAACAAGCACCGGACGGTTAAGATATGCGACTTTGGGCTTTCAAGAACCATGACAGATGCACCCATAAGGGGCTCCTCATCAGCGGGGACTCCAGAATGGATGGCTCCAGAGCTTATTCGTAATGAACCCTTTACAGAGAAATGTGACATTTTCAGCCTTGGGGTTATAATGTGGGAGCTCTGCACTTTAAGCAAACCATGGGATGGCATACCACTTGAGCGGGTATGCTACACCTTTTAGCTCTTCGTTGTAATTGATTTTATCTTTTCTACAAGTTAACTTCCTTTTCCACATTCGTATTACTAACCATCACAATGGTTCTTATTCCTTTGTCTCTTACCAGGTAGTTTATAATGTTGCTAACGAAGGGTCACAGTTGGAGATACCCGAAGGGCCCCTGGGCAGGCTCATTGCAGGTTGCGTTTCTAATATTTCAATAATATTGAGAGCTTGTGTAATTTTCATGTTCTCATGATCATGTTACCATTTGTTGCAGATTGTTGGGCAGAGCCCCAAAAACGACCAAGTTGTGAGGACATTCTCGCCCGCTTGCTAGACTGTGAATACTCGCTTTGATAGGGCACTTAATACATTGAATTAAAGAACAACGAAGTACAGGTTCACAATGTATTTGGATTGCAAACCTAAATTGTCAGAAGTTTCGCGTGATGACAATTTTAGTACATCCTTTGTTTTAAAATTTAGACAGTTCAACTATCTTGATCTGTTGATTTATTATTTTGAGTCGGTATTTCCATTGTTTTGATTGTACAGTGACTATCCTGAGTAGATCAGGCCAGGTGTCTAGATACCCAGGTTCAGCTCTATCTACGTTCTGAGTCAAGCCAGTTGGATGTCAGACGTTTTACAAATCAATCATGCTACATGTACATTATCTTTTACATCATTATTTACATTGTGCTACGTGACAACATACAATTGGACAATTTAAAAAAAACATATTTTTCATTGAGCCCCCTTAAACGTAGACGACATGACCTAATTTGATGTTGCCACTTCTAATTGTATGTATACATTTTTTCTCTTGCGAGAAACTATAATTCATAACAATTTTTATTTAAAAAATTTACACAAATAAAAAGACAAATCTATAGGTTGACAATATCATCTCCTTAGTTGTAAAGAAACCCGTAATCAATGATAAATCAAGTTAATGCTCTGGATTGTATTAAAGATAGTATTTTTTTTCTCCATAGTCATAAATATTCATCATCCCCATTTTCTCATTTCCTCTCCACTCTTTCATGCAAAACCCTTCACTTATTGTTACAATGTGAAATGTGAAGGGGGACTTCAAATCCTCCCTCCATCTCCCTCTTCTATTAAAAATGATATATTAAACACTCAAAGTAACGAGAATTAGGCTTTTCCGCCCCCAAGTACACAATATATATATATGTGTGTGAGTGTGTGTTGATAGATGATGGCATTAATAATTATCCACGATTACCAATGAGGTGAGAATATACGTACTCTGCGTAGAACAATACATGATAGGTCATCGACCCCATGAGACTGCCTACCATTATGAGGCCATCTATATTCACATAGGCCGTTGAACCCCATGAGGTCACTTACCACCATGAGGCCATCTACGTTCACATGAGGCAGTCTATCACTATAAGACCGCCTACCACGATGAGACCCTCTACGTTTACATATGTCGTCTACCACTATAAGGCCGCCTACCACCATGATGCGCTCTACGTTCACATGAGGCTGTCGACCACCATGAGGCGATCTACGTTCACATGTGCTATCTACCACAATGAGGCCTCGACCCCCACGAGGTCACCTACCACCACGAGACTCTCTACGTTCACATAGGTCGTCTACCACTATGAGGTCGCCTACCACCATGAGACTCTCTACATTCATATAGGTCGTCGACCACTATGAGGCCCTCTACGTTCACATATGTCGTTTACCACTATAGGGCCACCACCACCATGGGGCCCTCTACGTTCACATAGACCGTCCATCACTATAAGGCTGTCAACCACCATGAGACGCTCTACGTTCACATGAGGTCGCCTACCACTATGAGGCCGTCGACCCCCATGAAGAGCTCTATGTTCACTTGAGGCCATCGACCCCCATGAGGCCGCCTACCATCATGAGGCCTTCTACGTTCACATAGACTGTCTACCACTATGAGGTCACCTATCACCATGAGACCATCTACGTTCACATAGGCCATCGACCACCATGAGGCCCTCTACATTTACATATGCCGCCTACCACCATGAGGCCAACACTACATTTAACCATACAAATTGCAATGAGTTGGACGGGAATTGCTTAACGGCAAACGTGGGCACAACCAATCGCTTGAGAAGTGGGGGTCATCCTATTAGAACGTGGGTGAAGTGGGAAGATTTACGTGGGACACGGGACACCATTAACTGCTGAACGAGTGTGTTGCATCAGGTGCCTATAAATACCTCTAAGGTGACAACGGTATGTATCTATTGAAACCTTACTGCTTAAATTTCATATATACTTTCCTCATACTCTTGAACCGACTACTGATTCTCANGGTGCCTATAAATACCCCTAAGGTGATAACGATATGAATGGCTTGAAACCCGAACTATTTGAATTCCACTGCAATCTCTTCCCATTCTAAAAAAAATTGAGTGCTAATTCTCACACCGGAGGTACAACGGGAGAGAAAACTCCGACCTTATTTTGTAGGTAACAAGAATCGATCGAAGCGGAACACCACTCACGTCAAGGAGACCGTCGAAATCTACCTCACCATAATTTCATTGATAATTCTTACACTGAAAGTACAACGTGGAAGAGAGCCCCGACCTCATTTTACAGGTAGCAAACACCGTTTGGAGCAACTGGAACACCACTCACGTCAAGGAGACCGTCGAAATCTATCTCACCATAAATTCATATATTTTTTCAATTTAAAATTGTTCCTAAATTCTAACTTTCATTAATTGGTTTTCCAAAAACAAACTTTCATAAAAACAAAATATTTATTTTGCGAATGTTTATAAACACATACTAAGGGTGTATTTGACCCACATTATTTTGGAAGAATGTATTCTGAAATAGTAGATTGATGGAGAATGTGTGGTTGAAAAAGAAGGAAAATTTATTAATGTGATGGAAAATATTATTTTATTGAAGAATGTGTAATGAAGAATGTGTGGTTGAAAAAGAAGGAAAATTTATTAATGTGATGGAAAATATTATTTTATTGAAGAATGTGTGGTTGAAAATAAGTAGAAAAATGAGAATGAAAATTTTATTGTGTACCAAATATGTGCTGAAAGTTAAATTAGTTTTTATCCATATATTTTGAGAGATCATGAGTATTTTACTTATTCATTACTTATTTGTTTTTGTTACTTAAAATTAAATCTTTTTAAGTTTAGCCAAACATGCTCTGGTCCACAACCCACACCGCCCGCCAGATTTCTCGGTTCGGAAATCCATACCCGCAACAGCAAATAGGGTTTCTGCTTCTCTCTCTACACTCCAGTAAGTTCCATTGTACTTGAAGAAGCATATGCCATCTGTACATACATAGACAATATAATAATGCTGTTTACATAATTTCATCTAGATTAATCGAAGGGAAGAAGCAGTGAAGAATAGAGAGGAAACTAATATATGGCGAAGACAAAACCAGGCAAGAAGGACCTTGATTCTTACGCTATCAAAGGCACCAACAAGATCGTCAGACGTATGAATCACTCTCTCTTTCTCTGAATTGTACTTATTCTTATTTTTTTATATTTAAATCACTACACAGTCATGTGAATTCAGTCTTATCTTTACTTTCTTTTTACTTAATTTAGAGAGAGGAAGAGACCTATGATGCTATTGCATACCGTGAGAGAGTACTTTCTTTTTGCCGCGTCTGGGGAGGGAGTATGGTGTTTTCGATGGTGTGTAACAACCACTTTGCGCAAAAGTCATCCTTAAAATTGGACTTGTAAGGGGAGGTGCCCAAAGTGCCTATAAACCCACAAGGCAGCCGCTCAGGAGCGACGTGGGATACTATTAGATTGTTAAATGGGGTGGTCTGAGTTGGTTGCATTAATATTTGAGTTCCCAAAAAAAAAAAAAAAAAAAAAAAAAAAGCAGCTTAAAGTGCTCATATACCCACAAATCAGGCAGTTTAGAAGCGACGTGGGACACAATTATATCATTAAGTGGGGTGGTTTGAGTAGATTGCATTAACATTGAGAAGAAATTGTCCAAAATGTTTATAATCCCACAATTCAGGCCTTTGACGAGCGACTTAGGATATAATTAGATCATTACATGGGGTGGTTGAGTAGGTTGCATTAATACTGAGTTCACGGAAGAAAATGCCTGGATAGACAGGCCCCAAAGTGCTTATAAACCCAAAAGTCATGACTTTGACGAGCGATGTGGTATACAATTAGATTGTTACACGGGGGGTTTTGAGTAGGTGCATTAATATTGGAATTCCTGAAAGTAATGCCCCAATTAAACATTGCTGAGTAATAAACTTTTTGTGTCGACAATCTGGTAATTTGCATGAAAAAAATGCATTGTTCATTCAGCCCTTGTTTGGTTTTGGTAAATCCAATTTTTAGTAGATTTTGAAAGAAGTTAATGAAATGTGTGGTTGAAAAACTGATAAAAGTTGTATGTCCTTGAAATATGTGATTAACATTCATTTTTTATTTTTACTTAGATTTTTATCAATCTAAACCAAACAGTTGGTGCTTGTAATCAAGAATTGTGTACTGGAACAAAGACTAATGGTTCTCGTTTGTCACATGGTCTCTATACTTTAAATTCGTATTCAGAATTTCAATATCATAATGCCAACAAAAAAAAAAAAAAAAGCTTAGCGTACACATGTTTAGGTGTAATCAGATCACCGTAGATGATAGCCAGATCAACTTTATGAGTGGCTGTTATGTATCATATTGATCTAAAATGAAACTCAATCTAGTATCCTCATCCCTCGCAATGTCCAAGCTTGATTTTGTTTCCATTCCAGTTTCTAATTCTTCCAGAGCGATTCAGCTGTGTGAGCATATTTGCAAGAGGCATCAACAATGTTACAGATGGAACTTAAGGTTGGGAAACATTATATAGTGGAGTAACTTAGTTCTGATTGTGCAACTACTGCTAGTTGCAATCAGTGAGCGGCAGTGTACATAATGAACACTTGTCAAATGGTAATCATGTAAAAATAAAGCTCGCGAACCATTCCATTCACCTCTCATATTCCTTATTTCCTTTTCGAGATTCGAAGTAGATGGGTTTTTGACATCACAAAGCTTGACTGTCAAAAAATCTTAATACCAATGTAATTTGCTCTCTCTAGGATTTCCTCAGTCTTCATTAATGGTGATACAGAATTTCAAATTATAATTTTCTTTGCATGTGATTTTGGTAGAATTTGCAGAAACCTCAGCAGCTTCCACGTTATAGTTCTCAATCGCCTTCATGAACCCTAGAAAATTACCTTGATTTTATGGATCATAACTGTTGTTTTATAAGTTAGCCCCTGAGCACTACTATTCTATACTTGTAATAGTTATTGATTGTTCCCGACTTCCGCTTGATGTAACTTTTCCTTCAGTTTGTCACTGGTTCATTAGAGCATCACAATACTCAACAATACTACAATGAAGTGAGCATGGATCCTTGTCTAAATGATTTAGAAAAAAACGATTCTCCCTATTGTTAACCTTTTCATGCTATGAAATTTTTCAACAACGAATGCATTAGACACACAACATCTTGTTAGTTTGCTTCTAAAACAGAAATGTTACAAAAAATAAGCAACATCCTTTAAAAAGTGAATTTTCCAATCAACAATTATTGAACTACGGTAATTGAATGCAGCTAGGGTGATTCAGGTTCTGACTCAGCACTTTGGGAGGTCAAAGTCATCTTGACCAGCATCCATATAGGTGCACCAGATTTCATCTTTTTGATTGATAGAATGCTTGCTTATTTGTTGATATTATCCTGGATAATATTCTATATAAAGAAGTATTAAATTCTCCAAGCTCAACTATTGGAGTTTGTTGGTGAGTATGTTATTCACAGACGCAAGTATCAACATTTGATCTTGATAGAGGCATATTCGTGTTACATACACGTTTTTTCTTGAAAATGCATCAATGTTTTTTGGGTTGACATTAAATATTTATGAATCTTATACATCTGAAAAAAAAAAAAAACTAATCAAAAGTAACTTATAAAATATAAAACTAGTGACTTAATTTCCTTACCTGAAAAAAGTAGGGATAAACATGGGATTAGTGTATACTTGTTAGGAGAATTAAAATAATTCTAAACTTAAATTTAAAAATTTGACATGCATGTTTAATCAATGAAATTTAATTTTCAAATTTTAATTAACTGAAAATTATGAAGTGGAGTCCTCAAAATCAAGAAAAGAGTAACATGGAAGCAGGACTTAGATTTTGTTGTGTAGTTCACTTTTTTGTAGAAATATATAGTAGCTAGAATTTTCAGATTTTTCTCAGCATCCCTTCAAGTTCTAAACTTGTGCTATACACAAGTTAAAGAATTTTTATGTGGAAATTGACTGCTGGATTATATGATAACATTATTAGCTTGCTTTTGGGTTTCAAGTTGAAAAGGTTTTTTTTCCCAGAAATGCATTTATACTCGTATGTATACATTCATGCAAATATATACACTAGCACACTTGTGGTGATAATTTGACTCCCTTTAAGCTCATCAGACTCTCTCTCTCTCTCTCTCATGCACATCTACATGCACACTGGCCCAATTACACAAAGTGACTCTTAACAGGGGTGAAACTTGGGAATTCTGGAGTTTTTTGGATCGTGTATGGTTTGTCCATGTTTATTTTTCATAATTTCTTTCAATTATATAATTTACTAGTACATATGCATATCTATGATGGTACACATGCCTAAGTACTTGTTTTTATACGCTTGGTCGATTGGCTTCCTTTGACTTCGTTGATATTTATATGCTCACCCACACACTAATATATTGGCTCACAAAATATATCCTTTCATGGAGAATCTATATCAATGACATGTCTAACTAGTGTAATAAAGTTCTCCATTTTGCATAGTTTGCTGGAGTTAGATTTTTGAAGTATATAGAAATTGGGTGTTTATGTAGCCGGAGATTGTGTATTGATGAGACCATCGGACTTGGACAAGCCTCCTTATGTGGCAAGAGTTGAGAAGATTGAGGCTGACCACCGGAACAATATTAAAGTACGAGTGAGGTGGTACTACCGCCCTGAGGAGTCTATTGGGGGTCGAAGGCAGTTTCATGGTGCCAAGGAACTCTTCTTGTCAGACCACTATGATATGCAAAGTGCTCACACTATTGAAAGCAAGTGCATTGTGCACACTTTCAAGAGCTACACCAAGCTCGAGAATGTGGGGGCCGAGGATTACTTTTGTAGATTTGAGTACAAGGCTGCTACTGGAGGGTTCACTCCAGACCGTGTTGCTGTGTGAGTTTGCAGAATTTGGGTGACTCGTATTGAAGTGTGGAAAATTATATTATTTTTTCTATCTTTTGTCATGATACTCTGTGTGATTTTATGTTTCTATAGGTATTGCAAGTGTGAGATGCCTTATAATCCAGATGATCTCATGGTGCAGTGTGAAGGGTGCAAGGACTGGTATGTACACTTAATTTATATGTTTCATACGCATATTATATGTGTTCTTTCTCTAAATAAAATGGGCTGTGATGTACTTCTACCCACTCATATAAACCTAAGCAGGGATTGATGCTGAAGTGAAATTTCTTGTATAATGATGTATCTTACGGTACCCATTTATTGTGTTCATGTTGCTGGATCTGGAATTGGAAGAGTTAAAAGTTAGTAAATTGGTGTCATGATGTTTGGAATGAGACTCATCTAGTTTATGAAATTCTTCTTTTTCTTGTCCTTGTGCACATGTCTGATGCATGAAATCAGTTTTAGGGAACTAAATCATGTAGTAACCATTGAATGCAGAGAGAAAAATCTGTAACTTAAAACATACTTATTTGTTTACTTTTAAAACCATAAATATAAGCATAAATGTAATTAAACACGAAACTTTGAGAAGAGGAAGAAAGAAAAACATGATATGTAGATAGGTGAACCTGATGTGATTAGAGAACCAAAGAGAACAATTTTCCACATTGCTGAACTATTCAAGAAATACAATTTTATTGTCAATCCATCAAATATGTCCCCATTTTCAGAATGACTGTATATCGGACTTTAGTATATCTTATGATTTGGTGTCGGCGAATATGTACTTTAAAAAGTTCTTACCGACTTATAGGAATGGATAGAAGTATAGTCAAAGTGATTTCATCCTTGTTAGGAAGGTAGATAGGTCACTTTTTGAGTTTGTAAGATAATTCCTAGTCTAACTGCATACCATTGATAGCGATTGATGTAATATTAAGAAATAGAAAAGTACCAAAGAGGTTTGAGTTCACAGAAACAAGACAGTGAAACTTGTAAGGTGAAAAATAAGTGACGTTCGAGGATAGAGTTTCTAAGGAATGAGATGGGATATAGATGGATGTAGTTAACATGATATGGAATGAAGTGCCAAGTTGCATTCAAAACCTAATAAATCATTCAATCTAAATTTTAAGTATTTTTTTTTTATCTATTTGGCACTTTCTGCTGTCCTCCTTTGGTTTGTTGTTGCCTTGGATAAGAACTTCATGTGCTGACCAGAAAATTGGTTTGAGATTTCTGGCTCGGTGGTAATTTATATTTTATAGAATTTTGAGGATTCGAGAATGATGTGTTGGGTATGTGGGCGGGTGTGAAATACTCCATGTCGATCCTTTTGCTTATGTTGGATTTGCTTCTAGGAATTATATTCTACTTCTTTTTTTGCTTTTTGGTTCTGGGGGTAACTCAGAATACTTATCTTATTACAGTTCGTTGTTACTGAACTGTATTTAATATGCCTGTGTACTTTGATATTGATAGTGGGTTTTAATGCGTATGTTTCTGTTGCAGGTTTCATCCTTCTTGCATGGGTATGACCATTGAAGAAGCAAAGAAATTGGAGCATTTCTTGTGTTCTGACTGTTCATCCGAAGATGATGCCAAACGGTCTTTGAACTCATTCCCTGTATCACCAGCTGTCGAGGCCAAGGTAAACGTGCATTTTTCTGTTCTCATGCCGTTGGACATGAAAATGACTTTCTATTATGTGGTTGGAACTGTTTTTCTTTCTTTGTAAACTTGGCGGTCACCGCATTTGGATGGCTACATATTGCGTTATTTAAAAGCTTATGCATCAACCGTAACTTCAGGAGCTTTACTAATAAGAAGTCTATTAGAGCTATCTTTAAGCTAGAAGAATCATTAGTTCAACAAATGCCGGACCATAGAAACACTGTCTATTTAAGTTGCAGCAATATACAGTAAAAAGGATGTTACTAGGAGATAAACTTGCACAAAATCCCAACAACTTTGGGAAAACTAAATGTAGGCTTCAACTGGTTTGCCACTGAGGAGATGTCCTCAGGCACCAAGTTACTCAGTCCCATGCCATGCTTAGCTTTAACCTCAGTAACCAACTCAATCTACTATTATCCTTCCCGTCTTTGTACATGCCCTTCCGAAGAAAATCTTGCACTACACGTTCGATTCTCTTTGCCTCACTGGATTTTGGATGAAGAAAAATAATACAAAGGGATACTACAGACAAGACTGAGTGAAGGTAACTCAACCCTTTGATTGGAAAAGTGCCTCTGTATATATGATCCTCTCGACTATGGATTCCAGGAGTCAACTTTTGGATTACTTACTAAAGGTACATCTATACAAGTCATAGAATACTCTTGCACTATGCTTCTTGCTGTTGACACAAAGTGGATGGATTCTAATCGTTAACAGATATATCTTCAAATTTCTCTTCTCCATATTTATTTTCAAACTGACACAAGTTCAAAAATCCTTGGGCTTGCCATCATTATAACCGGAAAGATAACAAGTCTTGAAATGGCCTATTAATGTGAAACGCCTGATGATGCATTCTCCATCTTTCCTAAACCCTTTTTCTTCCATGACCTTATTCAAAATCTCCCAATTTTCCGGGTCATATACCGTCCCAAAATTTCAATGTCTTAAACAACATGCTCCACCACTTCTGTGTGGTGCTGTCAATTCCTTTGAGTCTACTACCCACCCCTTCATGCTTCTCATCAGTTGTCACACTGTCTACAATTAGAGCTGCATCATGAATTTACCTACCTGCAATAAAAAACTCTACAACAAATTAAGATTGTTTCTTATTAAATTTGGAGTAAACTACATGAATCCTATTGTCATTCTCGTCATTCATTGGTAGATACAGTAGAAGATCCTTAACGACAACTAGTCATTTTAGTTTTGGTCGACTCCTCCCCCTTTTAATCATATTCTGCTAAGATTACAATAGTCTTATTGACATGAGCATCTTTAGGTTTACATAAAATATGTCCCAATGGTGATTGTTAGACAGATACGACTATTATTGGCCAAATATGTATATTCCTATACAAGCTATTAGTTCTTACCATATTTAGGTAGACAAATTGATTGTAATTACCTGGTTGAGGGTTATTTTTTTCTATTGAGAGTTCCTTACAATTAATGGGTTATAGTGAGTTGATTGGGTTGGTTGTGTGAATACTCGTCGCTTAGTTACTCGTTGGTACATGTTTTTTTGATGATTCCCTTATTTATTGGAAATGTAAGAAACATGATCGAGTCTCGAAGTCCTCTACCGAATTTGAATATCGTGCTGTCTTCAGCTTGTACAGAGATCATATGGCTTCGGGGCTTGTTAGGTGGACTTTGTATCCCTCAAATCACTCATACCCCTACTCCACTTCATGCTGAATATCAGTGCTATTCAGAATGCTATAAATCCAGTATTTCGTGAGCACACCAAGCCTATTGAAATAGATTGTCATTCTATTCGCGAAGCTCTTGATAAACATGTGATTACACTTCCTCACATATCCACCTAGCATTAGACAACAGACGTTTAACCAAAGCCTTATCTTGCCACCGCCATCAATTCATGACTGACAAATTGATGCTTCTTGATCGACCAACGTCAATTTGAAGGGGATGTCAGACAAATACGACTATTATTGGCCAAATCCGTATATTCCTAATTAGTATACATGCTATTAGTTCTTACCATATTTACGTAGACAAATTGATTGTAGCTACCTGTGAATCAGCTGTGTACTTGGTTATTCTTCCTCTTCATATTGAAATGAAATCCCTCTATTGAGAAGCAATTGAAACCATTTTGACAGTGATTACCTCCACTTGTGCCGTATATTCCCATTTCTTATCTTATCATTAGCATAAACACATCCCTTGAAGCATCATCTTTTCCTTTAAGTTATCTTATGGACATTTTCTCCTTCTATCATCATAATAGTTGTATCATAAATCGGGTAATTGTTCTGTAGATTTGGCCTTTCAGCCTCATAGAGATCTTTTCACACAAAACTCGTGTAGCATTCTCGATTTCATCCAATCTACTCTGATCCTATGCATCGCATCCTCTTCAATTGCTCCGCCCTTGTTAATAATCGTAAATAAATGCCTGGAACAATCGCTTTTGGAGACAATAACCCTATTATTATCCTTATTCCTACTGTTACTGAATTGGCATTGCATGTATTCTATCTTAATTTTATTCAATCAAAACTTTTAGTGTGCGTTTGACTGCCAATATTTTCCATGGAAAATGATTTTTTTCCATCTAATTTCTTACTTTTGTGCTGTTTGATTGACAATTTTTTTCATGGAAAATTTTTTCCTACTTTTGGTCACGTGACCATATTTTCTTTGAAAATAAAGAAAAATTTTTCTTTAGAGCGATGATTTTTATTTTTCAGGTAATTCACTCTTTCTTTTTCATCTACCAACCAATAAAAAATAGACAAGTATAATATTTTCTAGGTTGAAAACTAAATCAATCAAACACTTTAATTAATAATTTTCATACAAATAAGTTCTAGGCAATTGAATTGTCTAGAATTTATTTTTTCTATGCAAATTTCATGCTCACAATCAAATTCACCCTTAGAGTTTTAAGTATTAATTCTAACTTATGTTTTTACCTCTTTTAGTGTTATCAACTATAACTATATCATTAATGATTAACAAATACAAAGGAACTTTATCTTGAATTTGTGCTGTAAGTTAGTCCATTACCAAGGCTAAAAGATAAAAATTTAAGGCTAAATCTTGGTGCAAGTTCATACAATGGAATTCTCAAATGCTGCCACTACATCTTTGCTTGTGAGTGCTCCACCACACATCCTTGATAATATATTTGTTAGCACAATACTTCTCTAGGCATATTACAGGTTTTTTCTAAATCAATAAAAACTACGTACAGATCTAAGATTTGACAAAGTTTCAAGTTGGCTGTCTGATGCATGAGCGTAGTAGTTTGACAACGAACAAGAAAAGAAAGGGGATCAAAGAAGGGAAGAAATTAGGATAAAAAATAAATCAATTTGTTCATATATTCAAGGGTGCCTATTACGATGAATAATCCCTAATATTGAGCATTTACTAAAAAATCAATAGTATTTATAATAAACTAGAATTTATCAAAATATTAAAACTAATCCAATCTAATTTAAACAAATCTAATTTAAATTAAACTCTATTTTTAAAATCCTATCTAATTTTTATTTATCCCCATGACTGTCAACCTACCTATCACAACCATCCTCCTTATCTAGGCTTTGGACCGGGTACGAACAACAAGGGTAAAGTTCCACAAATAGCACTTTGATAATGATTAATGGTATCTTAAAGCTCTGTACTGGACGTATTAGCCGGAACTCTCTCTTTATCTTTTTCATGCTCGTCATGAGGCTAACACATCGAAAGTCCCTTATTTTCAAAAGTGGCTCTTGGATGCAAGTGTAACAAAATAGAATTAAAGTATGCTTCCCCACAATCCAATTGGCGTAAAATTCTGCAAAATCTTTAGACAGAATGGCCATCACCATATTTCCACAATATCAAAAGAAAGTCATTTTGACTTGTCCTTGTACATTTTCTTCATCCTCTAAAGGCACATTTAAATTCAACTTTCATCGATATAGTCTTGTAATTAAGCTGAATGCTTGGCAGCATTGACGAGAGAAGATCATAGAATGAAATGTGTTGGACTTCTTGATGATGTGAAATATGCAAGTAAACTGATCATTAAGTTTTAAAAAAGTTGTCTTGCATGCATGATTTGGGGGGCTAAAATGTCAAAACAGGAAGCAGTTGCGATCCTCGGTTATAGGGGAGTTGAAATTGGTGCTCCCACTTTTGTGGCTTGTTGGACTTAGTGGATCTGCAAACAACAAAATTGTCTTATCATAGATTTGAATGTATTAACTATGTACTCATTTGTGCAGAAATTGTGTTAATGAAATTTATTGATTTCCATTCTTTATGGTATTATATGGAACTCCCGTTCAGGAGCTGATGGAAGATTTCTGACTTTTTCCATGGGGATGCAAGTTGAGTATATATGTTCAAACATTTCTAAGGGTATGAATGTTGAGGCAACTAAGAGAAAATTCTTGATGCTTTTGTTCCATTCCTCAACTTACGTTAGGGGCTAGCTTATCATTTTCAAAAACAAATAGTAGATGCAAATCTTGAATTTTAAGTTCTGAAGATGGTTTATCTTCGAAATATCTGGTTCTTAAATCACCTTTGCTTTTAGTTGCCATGTACAGTGTCTTTTTTTTTTTTGGGACGGAATACAGTGTCATTATTTTTTACCTCCTTTTTTACTAACATAATTGTTTTTACTGTCTTGAGGGCTTCCAGATATTGAAGAGAATATGTGAAATAATTGTGGGATTTTTCCAAGTAAAACTAGTGTATTGTCTTTTAATGCTTACATATTTTAATACTGTCTTGACAAGACCTTGTATTGGTTTCATTGATAGGTGGAGCCGAAGCGCAGAAAGAGATGACAGATGGATCTTAATGCATTATTGGGGTACCCAATTTCTTTCATATTAGCTCCCGTCTTGCTGTTGTGATGTGGAACTGTACAGTACCGAGAAAATACTGTGATTGCCAAAGATTCAGCAGCTTTTCTCAGTTGACTGATAATTTTGTTATCTATCGATATATGTATGCCTAGACTAGAAGATGATTGCTCGTCTTTGTTGTCTGCAGGAATACACTACTTGAGACCCAATTCCCTGAAAATGGACTCTGTGTTACCTAGGCACACAAGTTTTTAAACCAATCACCCCAAATGAAAAAAAAATGAATTAACATGTTTTGATGTATCATAAAATCTTCAAGTTCTTTGATGTAATTGTAAGTTTCTTCTTGAACTCTCTCGGTTTCTATTGAGAAGTGAAGAGATGCAAGGACAGGTGAGATGAAACTGGACGACTTGTTAGCTAAGGGCTCCATGAGTTAATGGAGAATCAGATGTAAAAAAAAAAAAAAACAAAAACAAAATTTTCATCTGAAAGATGAGGATTGTATTTGTACTAGAAAGGACTTCTTTTTACTGTCTTTTTAGAGGTGTTCAGTGGCAGAGCTTCTTCGTTTATTGCTGGTTCCTTGGCAATGGCGGGTGGATATTGCCAATTTGGCCAATCGAAAAAGAAATATTTATAGTTTTCTAGGCACATGATTCACAGTTCAAGTTTCAGATAGGAACCAACATTCGACTTTTTATGTCCTTTGTTAAGTAATGGTTTGGTCGACTTTCTTGGCTGAAGCATCTTGTACCTTTCTGGATCTTGCTCGTGTATGTATTACTATAATCTACTTCGAAAGAACTTGTAACGACCTTACCTTATTTATTATTACAATCTATTAGTCTATATTTATCTGAGTACAGGTGATCTAAGGTGTATGTGTACCTTTCTACAAGAGGCTTGTTCGGCTAGGAAAGAACAAGTTGTATCTTTACTTAGTGGAAGTATCCCCTCTAAGTACACGTCAATTTTTCGTTCATCAGTATTTACCATGTGAGGAGCGCAAAGCAGCTGAAATGATGCTAATATGACGACTACTTTATTTCTCTCGCAATAATGAAGCAGTTAGAGCTTCACTCGACGTCGAACAGCAAAGATAAAATGTCTTTCAAAATCCTTGCATTCGGTGAAAAATGAAAATCCTTCTTCAAACTTTGAACTACTTGGAGAGGGTTACATTTCAACGTAGTAAAAAGGAATTTAAATTCATGTACTTTTTGTTTAACAATAATTGTAAATGTACATTCTTGGTTGACGTTTTTAACTTTGCCCCTTTTTTTTTTTTTTGAAAAATTGTGGGTGGAAAAACTGTTTTGTTTTGAAATTGTTCAATAGTGTTTTGACTCGTAGCACAATGTAGAGTAAGACGTAAAAGATGATATACATGTAAAGTGAATGTTCATTCAGTTATCGCTAATTTGTTTTCAGAAAAATAAATAATGATTTAAAATGTGAAAACTATTTAAAATGAAAAATTATAAGTTGCAGAAAATGAGTTGTGTAGTTTAAATTAAAGTTTTACTTTGATTCTTAAATTATAAATAGAATTATAATTAAATCAAATAAGTACTTGTTCCAAATTTAATATTAGAAATGATAGGTATGTGAGTTTGACATGTTAATTCAACTCAAAAATTGATAGCAAAAGTTAATGAGACTACTTGCGTAAAATCAGTGACTCAAATGTCCGGATTAAGGCATTTGGTATCAACTAGTGAAAAAATTCACAGGTTGAGGACCAACACTGCAAATTACAAATAAATATTTAGTGACTTGGTTGAAACCTCTTAAGGTTGAGTGACCTAATTGAGACTTTTATCAAAGTTGGGTGACTTTTAATGAAATTTATCCACGCCTCTTTCTGTTTTTGGCGTTTGTCCGTTTCTCACTGACTTCTGCATCCAAGTAAGGTATGTCTCAGTGACTTTCGGATGGTGTCCTTTCTTCATCACTTTTATTATTCTTGAAATGCTATTTATTTGATTTAAAGGAGCAGTGCAATTGGTGGGCTAATTTTGAGAGAATTAAAATGTGATTTTGCCATTGATTTGATGGGGAACGATGACAATGATCGCTTCGTATTTAACATAACAAGTTTGCAGATTGGGTAATTATTGTTTTCTGCCTCTCTCAATTTTTCGACCTATATGTGTTTATGAGTGAATTTGTAATTGATTCAATACTTAGATGTAATGTTCTTTGGTTTTCTAATTAATCAGATGCGTGTGTGAATGTAAATGTTGTTTGCCTTTTTGCAAAACTGATTTATAATTTGATGAACAATACCGCTCAGGCCACACTGATGTGAGTACCCGGCTATAAACTTAAGGCAATTAGTCGAGTTGCGCGCAGGCTGCCCGGGTATTCCACGGTTATAAAAAAAAATTTGATGAACAATATTCAATTTTGTTGGTATTAAGTTGGGAAGAACAGAACACGAGGGATACAGATTTTTTGATAAATAGATTCTATTGATGGAAAGGAATTGGGTCGCCAAATTTGGAAATGGAATAGTTTTCACTTGAATTTGAATTAATTTTGCATATTGGAATTTCTAGGCCTTATTCCGTGTTCCGAAAAGATGTGTTAATTGTTTCAAATTGATGTGGAACTAACAGTTTCACATGTTTTTGATTTATAAAGAGAATTCAAGATGAATTGAATTAACTATAAATATTTTTTTTATGTAGAAAGGCATGCGTTGACATCAATGACAAATGAGATGCGAACATGCAATCACATTTTTCATATTTTTGATTGATATCGAGAATTTCTATATCGTTTTCTAGACTCCAAGCTCGTAGCATTGATTATTCTATTCTATATTTTTAGTATCAATACTTAGATTATAGCATTATGTCATGCAGGGATTTGCAGTCTTACCTTTCACATCTTAGCCTATTTCTGGCCCCCGAAAGCAAAAAATTCTATATCTTGGTCGACAATCAGCCATGGGTGAAAGATCTTGTGTCACGGCCTACGCATTTTTGGCAATTGATGGTCACTAAGGTTGCTGAAAAACATTTCTCTCCTTGGAATGAATTGTACTGCTTTTAAGTTAACCACTACATGCTATAAGATTAACTTTCCTGATTATTCAACAGTCCAGGTTGTCCCCTTTTGCAAATTCTAAAGGGAAGGAGAGGATGGACACAGGAGAACTTAATGAGCTACAGGCTATTTCTCAATCAAACACAAGTCAGTTGGAAAAATTCAAAAAGTGGTTCTTATTGCTTGATGTTGCGACATCATCCAGGAAGAGGGCTTTGCTACCTGTGAAGAAGCTCAGGAATTCTTTGATTACTAATAGCAAGTTGCATAGAACCTTGTATGGCTTTATTGTCTTTGAGGTTGCATGGAGTGATGTACGGGGTATTAACTATTTCAATGAGCTTCAGGTAGGTAGTATCATAGTGATCCATTTATGTCATAGTTTGCACTCCCCGTGCTCAAATTCTGTCTCTATTTGCTTATGCCATGTGCAGACTGATACATCACTTGTAACAGAGGCTAAATTTATGAGAAGATGGGAGTTTGATAGTGTAGAACAGTCTGCTAGATGCATATCTTCATGGTTCCCCGGGACATGCAATGAGCAGATTTTATTGAAAGATTTTTTAGATGCTACAATAGGTATTCTTTCTCAAATATGATTTGGCATGAAATGGACAAAAGCACTCATTGTCAAATGGCATCACTACCTGAATATAGGCCTGGTTGATTGAACTGACATGAAATGTGGACATAAATATTCTAATAATTCAAACTACTCGTAACAAAGAAAATTTAGCTATCTGCATCTTTTTGTTTCTGACACATTGTGTACATACATCTGTATTTACTTGTTTGAATCTATCTGTATACAACAGAGAAGGTGAAAAATTGGAGGTACAGTTTCTTCCTGACTGCAACTATAAGGCAATGCATAAGAAGCAACTTTGCTCTCTAGTTTTATTGAAATTCTAAAAATTTTGAACAATCTTAATTTCATGTTTCTAAATAAACTCTGTCGAGGTTAAGTTAGGACAATACACTAATAACAGACTCTTGTAGTCTATAGTCTTAAACTGTAGCCTGGTGATTACTAACAATTATATTTTTCATTTTCATTAATAGAACTTAGCGAAGTGATGGGAGCAATGGTTAATGTCAGGTGCTGCATACATGTGCTCTAAAGTTTTGTGCTTTACCTTGTGAATTCCGTTGCTATTGCCAGCACACTACGATCATTAAGACACGTTGGACACGCCTCAAGCATGCTCATTTTTTGAGGCTGTTCATTGCTCATGTAAGCATAAGCATTCCTCCCACACTTAATTACCCAAACACTGCATGAGACTTGCCTTTGATTTTGACAAAATGATATTGGCCACCTGTTTGGTTTTGCTAAAAATAAGATTTCGAGTAGATTTTGATATAAGATGATAAAATGTGTGGTTGAAAAGTAGATAAAAGTCGTGGATCCCATGAAATTTGTGATTGAAAATAATTTTGAGGAAAAATTAGTTTTGAAAAATGGGGGCCAAACAAGGGTTGGATAACTTGGCTCTTTTTTTTTTTTTTTTTTGGTTTTCATTAAGTTGTTTTGAAATATATAGGAAATGAAGTAGCATTTAGTCAGGCAAGATCATCTGGGAATTTAAGTTGATATAAAGGTATTTGCTCAAAGAAGTTGTTTGCTTGACCTCTGTGTTCCTTGTGAAAAAAGTGATATTCCAGATAATTTTGAATAATTTTTTTTGTATTTGTGCATTTTCTGTGTGTGTTTATTAAGTTAGCAACCTACATATTAATTTCCACAAAATATCTTTGATTTCTGAACAGTATAAGGGCAGTTCAGTGATTTAATTGAAATGAAATTGGATGGGCCTGGTTTACCCTTTGGAATGGATTCACTACAACTCACTGGTGGACTTGGGATTTATTTGATGCTGGGTGGGAAATTACACTGACTTTATAGCCATAAGACTCCTTATCTGATGTTCTGATGGCCTGCAAACTCTGCTAGATAACCAACACATGAAACTGTATGCATACAATCTTCTTGTTTCATGTTCCCTCCGATAAATTTTCATCAAAATGCAATTTGTATCTTGTCATGCAGTAATATATATATATATATTTTTTTTTTTTGTGTGTGTGTGTGCGTGCGTGCGCGCATTTATGTGCATGCCAACTCTTTTTACATTGTTTTTTGTTTTTTTCTTGGTTTCATTTTGAATTACTCGGATCAGATTCTTAGGTGGTGATATGGATTATTTCCTTCTTTACCCTTCAAATGTCTTTATTTGGGCCTCCGAGTTTTAGTTAGGGAAAATAGGTGGAAGTGGATTAGGAATGATAGTAATTATGGATTATTAAGGAACGTCTCAAGGAGTAAACGATACCATTCAAATTTAAAAGAGGTGTAAAATATAGCTATGTCTTATCATTCATTTCCTTTGGTCATGAGTTAGATGACTGACTCGTTAAGCCTCATACCTTATCAATTACAATAGCTATTTTCTAAAACATCTCGTGCATGTATTTTAACATACTCTATAAGCAATCATTTGTCAGTTTACACGTGTCTTCTGTCAAATGTTAGCTAATGTGCCATAGTTCTCTACGGAAAACTGTTGTGCAGGTTATGCTTCCTGTAGCATAATTTACATCAAGAACTTAATTTGCTTGTAGTCATTTTACATATGAAAGTGCTCCTTCCTCTCTTCTCTCTCCCCTATGGAGTGATTCTATACAACATTCAATTTCATTGTCTATCAAGAGCCAAAGACCCAGACTCAGTTTTATTTCACAGGTGAAGTTTTACATGTTGCTCAAGAAAATTTTCCGAGGACTGGAAATAGTGATGATGACGATATTATTAGTGATGATATGTTGGCTGGGAGTGAATATCCTTGCTGTCTTAGTAGCAGTTTCACAGTATATCCAGCAACCATAAAAAATGGAACGAGCAGAGTCAGCAGACTACATACATCACCTCCTTCTCATCCTCCTCATGTCCCTTATAACAGAAGGAGAATGTCCATCAATGGTGATGTTGAAGTTGACACTTATTCTGAAGAAGCAGACCCGGAAACTATTGCATCGCCGATACATTCTCAGACCTCTTACGCACGTGACTGTGCGAACTTAGTTAAAGCTACCCATTACAGGGATGTTTTGATTTCGTTTCGGTTCAGAGATCCGAACCTTCCTTTCAAATTAAAGGAAATTATTATGTCTGATTTGCGGCTACTTACTTTACTTGAGTCTGGTCTTCCATCTTGGGTTATCTTCCTTCAATCTTACCCAGGATTTTGCCATATTTACCGTCCATGGATGTGCCCTTTGGCAAGAGCTTTATATGTGACCATTTCTATTGTCACTGTCCTCATTGGATTTTATGACTTGTATAAAAACGTACCTCTTCTTACAGCAACAGCATCTCATTTGTTTGGACCCCTTTTTGATTGGATTGAAACGTGGGAAATGATTTCAAGAATTGAGTACTTGGGGACTATGTTATTTCTTCAAAATTTTCAGAAAGCCTTTAAGTGGTTTATCATGATGACACGACCTATTAGGTCATTCCTTTCAATCTTGACCCAGCCAATGGCAGGGCCTTTTGTGGAGTTCTTGGATTTCTTTCTTCCTTTTTGGAATATGTGTATACAATTTTTGGAAAGTTTCTTTACAGTAATTTGGATGATGGTTGAGTCCTCTTGCACTCTAGTAGGGGCGCTTGTTGAGATTCTACTGCTGCCACTTTGGTATATCCTGTCATTTACGTGGAATTTTGGTAAGTTAACAGTCAGGTTTATAGAATGAATGTTATAGTTTCTCTTATTGCTTTGTAGGATTAATAAGATGTTTTGATATTGTGCTTCCTTTCACAAATTATGTTGGTGTGCAGTGACATCCTTAATGTTCCCTATATTCTGGATTCTGGAAGAAATACTCTATGCTCCAATCCGATTTGGGCTTGGATTGTGTAACCTTGTGGCTCTCGTATGTAGATGCATGTACGATTTGATTGGAGATATATATTTGGTTGTGAGTGACACCTTTCAGTTCACGACAAATGTTGAATCAACGGTGAGCTCATATGAGGTTTCCATGTGGCGTTCTCTTTGGAATGATGTTTTCTCCCAGGTAATCTTGTTATAAAAATTTTTTCTAACAAGAGTTTAATGTATGTTCTTATACCTGGATTCTATTCTATCAGGTTTTCCGCTCACTCCGAAGCATTCTTAATGGTTTAGTAGCCTTCTTTGTTGCCTGCAACAGACACCGTCTAAGGTATGATTTAAGCATTCTTGTTTCTTCTTTAAATGTCAGTTATTTGGTCAATCAGTTAAATCCATTGATTGTTTTTGATAAATTAACACCTTCAATTTATAGTCCAGTCATCTGGTTGATTCTGTTTCCTGAAGATGCATCCCTTAAATAGCTGATTCATTCAGATGTAATGGTTTTTTTCTAATTTTTATGATGGGCTAGTTGATGCATGTCAGCTAAAACCTATGGAAAAAGACAAGTATGACATCTAATGAAGGTGGCCGAATATATTGAAACTACTAAGGAGGTCAATAATAAGATTAATATAAACATACTGAAATTAGACTACAAGAAATGGAGTAGACGGAGAAAGATATTTGGACCCTATGTTGCTCGGACTCGGGTGCGGGTGTCGGATTGATACCCAGGTGCATGTTTAATTCTGTCCGTGATATATACTAGTTATTATCACCCTCATCTTTATCACGGGGAGAAAAACTGTACATTCATCTACAATCAGCAAAGGAATACTGCCCCTTAGTCTGTAACTCTGCTAGGGAATATTGTACAATAATGTTTGTTAACCAGTTGCTTGGAGATGTCTTTAAGGTGTTCTTGAACCTAGTTGAATCACTTAGCCGAGTTGCACTTTTATGTTGAAATGTGTAAAAAATTGAATTGCAGTTTCATTTTCATTGTGTTAAAGCTGAACAGCAATCTTAAGCACCATTGGATGATAACTTCTAGTTTCCCTAATTCGTGTATTCTCATTCAGAAGTCAGGTATCCATTCTAACTGTACTTTTCTCGAATACATTTCATGGCAGCATCTATAATCATGTGAAGGAATTCATTCAAAAACTATCTGCAAAGAGAACACGAGCTGTAGAGAATGTTCATGATGGACAGGCAGCTGGATCTCAAAACACCATGAGTTAATTGCACAGGAAGGGGCAACCATCACGATTTACACACATCTGCTCACATATTTATGCATGCATGTTTGTGTGTGTGTGTGTGTACCTTTAAATTATAAATAATATGATGTCCATCACTTTGATAGTTTTCTCCAATATGATCCACTGGCTAATGTTCATTCAAGTCTTCATAAAACTTTGGGGCTGTTTCCTTCTTGAACCTGCTTTCAAGTTCATAAGATTGAGATTCAAATTCACCTATCCAAAGGATGACTAATTGAACTTGTATGCTATGTTTGTACGCACTATGATCCCCATATTAAAGTTACTATGTGTTGACATGGTAAAATTTATTTATTGATTGCTAATAGCAGAGAGCGTTCCACCTTACATTTATGTATCTGTAGAATGTCCAAGTAAAATACGTAGTAATCTCTAACTGTGTTTTGACTTTTGCTGGCAATTAGTTTGGAAGAAATCCAGTAGCTGATGAATTTCAGGAAGATTAGATGACACATCTATAAAAGCGAGTGAGGTCCGCTTCCAATGGCAAATATCTCTTTGTATATATGAGACACCAGAGACTGACGAGTATAGAATGGAGAATGAGGCCATTCCAACAGAAAATATTGCTCTGTACATACGAGAGGATTAAGAAGACTGGCCAGCATAGAATAGCGAGGCCCATTTCCAACAGAAAATATCTATCTGTACATATCGGAAAATACCAGAGACCAACGAGTGTAGAATTGTATGAATATATACGCTATAGATCAATTCCTAAGAAAATCATGATTTTTCTTGTGTAAATGTATATAAAATATTTCATGTATAAGTGGAAATGTTTGGTCTCAGATTTACATGTAACATTTACTCCTTTTGATTATAAATTTTTGAAATTGAATATGTAAACTTACAAAATACAATCTGTTACCGATTTTCTGTAATTGTAAATTACATAAATCGGGAGACAATTTTTAAAACCTTTCTTGCTATAGCTTGCCTTGCAATCACGAGATTTTTTCCATAGGGTTTTTAGGGGATAAAGATTCCCAGCATTGGCGCTTCACTTTTGCTGCTTGTCTTCTGGAATTATCAAGACGTTATCCATTATTTCTGGTAGAATAGTTGTGATTTTTAATCCAAACTGGAATCCTGCACAGGATTTGCAGGCACAAGACAGGTATCAGATATTGCTGTTTCTGGGAAAATGGAAAAACGATACTTTAAAGGGTTCCAGGTTCAATAGCTAGCTTCTTCTTTTTATCATCCTATGTTATTCTTTATGTCACTCTGTTCGATTGACCAGCTCTTTGTCCAGGATCGTAATGAGTTCAAAGGAGAGCTGTTTGGAATCAGCGATCTCTCTGACTAACTTTTCACAGGTGAGGTAATCGAGTTGCATGAAAAGCAAGGAAAGGAATATGAACACAATCAGAGAGACAACAAGCAAACCAATTCTTGCAGATCTTGGTTTGTCTTGTTTAAACGAGTCTAATACAATGTCATTAAAACTTGTATGTGGTGAAATAAGTTGACCTTACAATTTAAAGGAGTCGTGGTTTTTCAGGTATTGTATATGCTCATGGCAATGAGGATAAGGGGTTGAAGGACACTGACGACTCAACCATACCACCCTACTCTGTGGACGAAAAGATCAGATGTGGAAGGAGAAGGTGAAACTTGGTGCTTCAGCCAGGCAACAGAAAAGAAGCCAGTATAGCCTCCTCGCTCAGTCGATGGGTATGGAAGAGGTTGAGTTTAGCAAGTGGTTACTATTAGCAACTCCTGCAGCAGTCTGTGAAAAAGTGCTTTGAGACTAGAAGAGAAAGGAAAAGAAACGTTAATTGTTGAAAGTTTGTGATTCCTTTTCTAGGCACATAAATATGTAATTCGACACGTGACATTTTGTTTATAGAGATCTTAATTTAATTGGAACAGGAAAATTTGTATCCCAAAGTTATGAAAATACTTTAAAAATTTGTTGTTACGGTATACGTACATTGATGCTTTGTTTCAGGGTTTTTAATTAACTATATCAAACATGTCATATCTGTCAAAGATGAAATTCAGGCGAGACAGTGGTACAAGCCTACAATGGACCCAACACAGTCCATGCAGTTCCAACAGACCATTCCTGGTCTAAGAATTTTACAAAGGTAAATTTTACACAAATAAGTAAAAAATAGGAGGGTTAAGTGAAATATATTGATTTTTTTTGTTAAAATTGTAGAATTTCGAACAAGCTAATGTTTAAAGCAAAATATGACATATTACATTATATATTACACGTAATTTTTGACAATAATTTTAACTGACACGATGTTAAACCTGTTACAAGTGTGTGTAAATTTTTTAAAGTCGTAATTCACTATGTTATTCCTTGATACAAAATATGTTATTTTCTTATGGTCATGCATATATGAACTCTATTAATGTGTATTAAGGATCATAACGTCATCCCAATCAAAGAACTCAACGAAGCAAGATCGAAGAGTTACATGGGTACGTCAATTTAAAGTAAGGATCAAACCACACAAACACTAAGCACAAGTGCCCAATTACAAAATTCTAGAATCAAAAACAAGAGAAGATACAATTTTTTTTAACGAGGGATTTGAAAAGTAAAACACTCCCATCACATGAACTGGGGCCTTGACCAACCGTCATGCACAGGCAACAAGGGTATATGTAACTCAAAAACCTATACTTCAAAAAATTAATCAAGAACTATCACATTAAAATCTTCTTTTCATTCTTCTTTGTATCATTGTGAATTATGCTGGCACTGAAGAATTTATCGGGCTAAAAACGACAGCGGATCATCTAACTGTAAGAAAACCTACATAGTTCATTCAAGAAACCCCACAAAATTCAATTAGCAGCAGCACATGGCGAAAAATGAGCGGAATTCCATTGGAAAGTAGTGAAGAACTCAAACTTAATTAAAAGAAAGAGAAATAGATCCCACAAAGAATTATTTTTCTTGTATCAAATCTTAGTAATATTACGAAGATAGAAGTAGAGAAGTTCTCATTAGGAAATGTGTCTCAAGAAATGTTTAGATAATAAATGGATAGTAGCTAAAAATGTATTGTTAAACATAATGTTTAACTTCGATTTAAATTATAATTTTAACGAGCACAAGCGGAAGAGAGAATTATGGTTTAATAAAAGAGCCAGTGCCCACAAAACAAGTACAGTTGATTGCTATTATCGATTAAAGAAGATGCAATCACCGTGTCTGGTGCTGGGTTTAATTAACCCTTTTACAAATTGGGTTGAGGGCGGACCACCCCAATACTGAGGCATGATAATCGAGCACAATATGATTGACATCTATCTCTTCATGGGTCACCAATTAAAAATCTAAGAACATTTTCAATTGAAAATATTGCACAATAATGGTTTGATATTATACGACCAAAAATTAAAAATAATGATCAGTCTATCAAAATAAAATCAGAAAAATTAAATAACACAACACAACAAGAAGAGCAGCCAAAAATTAAGCACGCGATTCTTAATCCAGAGCGAACAGCTAACGAAACAATAAGAAAACAGTTATATGCCTAAAAATTAGACCTCAGCAATCAAATATAATCTCAATTAAGGGACTCCCCTAAGGGCAAGAATACAATAATACACCATGGCGAAGCAAAAAAATACAAGGATGTAACTAAGATCCTAACTCTAGAGAGTTTTGGCTTGACGTGGACAAATTTTTGTATGACAATGAACTGGCACTTTAATGGCGAAATGAACCGTGTCTTTGATGTATACACGGACGATAACAACCCCCCCCCCCCCCCCCCACCCTCCCAACTGTGTCTGCTTGTTACTCTTTGGTCTCAACTAAGAAGAGCAGCAACCACCTGTCTTTACTGCTGAAACATCATCCTTAGACCCGACATTAATGGTCTGCCCTTTAGGTAACGCAGCTGGATCATCACTAGCCTCAAGAGCTTTCCTGCTGACAACTTGATGTATCCGAGTAAGCACCTCTGTGAAGGCATTTTCTACGTTCATAGACTCCAAAGCAGAGGTTTCCATGAAAAAGGCATTTTCTCTTTCAGCAAATGACTTTGCATCTTCAGTTTGAACAGCGCGCAAGTGACGCAAGTCTGCCTTATTTCCAACAAGCATGATTACAATGTTAGAATCTGTATGATCCCTGAGTTCTCTCAACCATCTCTCAACATTTTCAAATGTAACATGACGAGTGACATCATATACAAGCAATGCACCAACAGCTCCTCGGTAGTAGGCACTTGTGATTGCACGATATCTTCAGCAAAAGAAAAAAATCCCATGAGATTTTACACACCAGGACACAACGAAGCAGCATAAAAGCAATCAAAAGGAGTTTCAAGAAAATTAACTAGGTCAGGTAAATTGCTATAAAATATCAACTATGCAAGAACCAAGAGACAAACAGTAACAAGCCGTGAGTCGAAAAGTTTTATTATATATATCTTGAGAGCAAGACGAAGATTTATAATTAGCTCAAGGTAGAAAGTTAATATGCAAATGTATGATACTTTTATTGATGTAAAAAACTAAAAATATATATAGACATCTTATTACTTGTGCTATTAGATTCTAAAGGTTAAGTGTCTATGCCAAAAACCATGCAAATGTGTGATCCATTCAAAAAAATGAAGGAATGTATAATTGCATTTTAAGAAATGGACAAGTTCTGTTGCATACAAGTGTATCATGTAAAACTTCTCAATACAACATTATTTCTGTAAATAATATAACACATACTTGTGCTAGTTTAGCATACTTGACAGTATTCAGTGTTCTTGTGCCACCCAATCAAAGAAAAAGAACATAATGAGGTCGATTGTTGAGACCTGCTATTCAAACATTAGCAAGAACCCTTAACATTTTAAACACTTCATGCTCAGAGCATATACTACAATGGATAAGATAAGAAATGAAGTGCAATGATGCAAGTGTGCTAATACTATAATGGATAATATAAGAAATGAGTCTATAAGCCAACAAATGAAGACGACACTGCTCGAGGATAATGAGGGATGATGGCTTCAGTAGTTGAGACATGTTTTTCTTAGACATAAAGAGGCTCCTTTTCATAAGGGTGATGCGATCTAGTAGAACAAGACAAGAGAGGTAAGGATAAGCCAAAACTGACACAACTAGTTGCAGTTGCTATTTCCTAAGGATCTAGTTGCTTTAGATGTCACCATGTATCTAGAAATGAACCGAAAGAAATGGCAAAAGAAGATCCCACAAATTTACAGAGAATACTTAGTTTATCGTTGTTGGTGGTGATCCAGAAAAACAGAAAAATCAAGTCATGCAAACTTGAAAATCCACCAAGGTAACAAATCATATCATGACAATGAGAAGGCACATAAGAAAAATATAATTGTTCTAGTTCAAAATATATATAATAACTATTAAGACGGTTACTAAAATTTCATTTCTACACCACTGTAGGCTTTCATATCTGAAGCCATAAGTTGTTCATTTTCTCTTCAGCAGAATGTTGGAATAGCAGATATGACTAAATTGACGTCCAGATTTAATTATTTCTTCAAATCAAAACTTCACTAGCATTAAATCCTGCTAGCTGATTTAAAAACAAAAAAACATTAGTTACTGGCATTAAAACTCTACTTGACCAGAATTATATTTCGTTTTCATTAGTGATCATACCTGCTTCAGTTGATTATTTGACCAAATGTGTAAACTTAAACTCATAATAACCCCGTAGCTAACCACATTACAATGAATATGAGAGAAAAGAACCATTAGAAACACGAGTCTCGTGACAAAAACCATATAAAAAGAGAGAAATTTACATAAAGAAAATAAATCTCTGGACTAATTTGATATAGATTAGTCCAGCTTTAATTTTACAAAAAATTGACACGGGGTTTAAACTCAAAAGATCAACAAATCTACGATTCTAACTAGTACTAGATCTAATTCCCTACAAAACACTCTTAAAACTAAACCAGTAGCAAAAAGTATAAGAAGAAAAGGTGAGTTTAATTCTACATACCAGATCTGAAAGCACCATAAGTAAACCCAGAAAGGCAGTGACATTTCACCAATAAAAAAAACCCAGATATTAATTCAAATCAAATATTAAGAAACAAAAAACAAAACAAAATCATCATAATGTCAGCTACCCAGATCTAAAAACCAATTCAAAAAAGCATACATCTCATTTTACTAAATAAACCATACATGTATGTGTGTATATTTACCGTTCTTGGCCGGCAGTGTCCCAAATCTGAGCCTTGACTACTTTATCATCGACCCGGATGCTTCGAGTGGCGAACTCAACGCCAATGGTCGACTTGGATTCGAGGCTGAACTCATTTCGAGTGAATCTCGACAGTAAATTTGATTTCCCGACACCCGAATCACCGATCAGCACCACCTTGAACAAGTAATCGTAGTCGTCGTCCGCTTTATACGCACCCATTATTACTTCCTCACTTCAATTTAGTGATACAAATGCACAGCACAGTATATAGAAGTGAACCCGGATGGCTTTTTTCTGTTTGGGTGCGAAATCAAGTGTAGATGAGTGCAGCGATTCCAAAGAGCCGACATATGAGAAGAGATCCTTTTTATATGTACCGTTTGTTTTCTAATTCTACTTTTTTTTTTCTATTAAATTGAATTTTGTGCAAACTCTAGTTAAAATTGAAAGGTTTAAGGTCCGTTTGACTGTAATAATTAAATTTGGGTGAAAAGAAAATAAATTTCAGATACTTGAATTGTTTATAATTTTTTTCCTTAAAATTGTCAATTAATTGTGTTAATATAATTTTTCATATGGAAAATATTGAAATTTTGGATATTTTGGTGTTCGTATGAATTTGTTTTACATGAAAATTGTTCATTAGGGGGATATAATTTGTTACAATTGGGGATATAATTTGTTCAATTGTCCAAAAAAAAGCTAGAAAACTATTTTCCTACCAAAGCGGTGGGAAAACCAATTCAATGAAAACCTGGAAAAATGGGGTCACGTGGGGAAAATGTTTTGCCAAAAAAATTTTGGCTATCAAACAAAAAAACAAGTTGAAACTTGGACCATGGAAAATAGTAAAGATCAAACAGGGCCTAAATGTTCAATTTTACTTTCAAGGTTTGTTTGACGAGGCTTTTGATGAAAATTTAGCTTCTGTTTGGACCACATTATTTTTTTCATTATCATTATTTTACTCATTTTCAATCACATTTTCTTCAATAAAATAATATTTTTCATCACATCAATAACTTTTCCTTATTTTTAAGCCACACATTTTCCATCAATCTACTGTTCCAAAATACATTCTTCCAAAATAATGTGGCACAAACACACCCTTAAGTTATTTTGATTTGGTGTCATTTTGAAATCGCACTACCCATATGGAACTTCAAAACTTATTGTCATTAATTCAAATTAGTATATTTGGATCAACGGGTATTCTATGGAGTTGAAATTGTTTTATACGAACTTCAGGATATAGTCATGGCTTTGAATTAAAAGTAAGGTTTAATAGCACAAAACGTCCTACGTTTGGCACTTCTTGCGAAAAACGTTNCATTAATTCAAATTAGTATATTTGGATCAACGGGTATTCTATGGAGTTGAAATTGTTTTATACGAACTTCAGGATATAGTCATGGCTTTGAATTAAAAGTAAGGTTTAATAGCACAAAACGTCCTACGTTTGGCACTTCTTGCGAAAAACGTTCATACGTTTCATTTTTTTGAATTTTCGTCCTTATTTCAACATTTCATTGCGGAAAACATCATTTTCACCTTTTTGACGAAAATGACCAATATACCCTCATATTTAAGTAAAAAAAAAGATAAGAAAAATAAAAAAAATTGCAATCTTACTCTTAAACTTTTTAAAAAAGTGCAAATTAGCACAAATAAATTATTAAAATATTAAAAATAACCAAAAATAAAAATAGAAACTCTTTCTCTCTCATCTTCTTCTCATCCCCCTCCCTCAACCTCCACCATCACCACCACCACCACATCAGCCAGA
>CAIGRP010033445.1:0-40839 GCA_903798385.1 Fraxinus cuspidata
ATGTATATACATTATTCTTTTACTATATACACTGATGCAAATTAATTAACTTCCATGTTCATGAATCAATTTAATTGTTCTCGTACAATTCAATTATTTATATGCATGCATGTTTAATAATTAATTTTTAATTAAATATATATTGAAAAACGAAAAGTAAGGCATTATTGAAATAATTAGATTATAGTAGGGCTAAAATCGTCTGGAAAATGATTCTCACTTGATGTGATATTTAATATATTATAGATGTGTAATTAAAAAGTATGAAAAATTTTTGACATACGTGTAAAATATTTTATTATGTGAATGTGTATTCAAAATTGACTCAACAACAAATCATAAAATAAAGTAATAAATATTAAACACACTTATTTATAGAGATGAGAAGATAAAGAAAATTTCTTAATTAATTTTTTCTCTTTTTACCTTGGATATTCTTTCATAATTCAAATTTGCTTGTCTAGTTTAAAAATGAAATTTTATTTTCCATTTTAACATTTACTTATGAGTAATACTATTTAGTCCTACTGTAATTGCAACATCAGTCTAAATGGCGTTAATATAACGTTAAATAATAAGTTGAATTAAATCCATTTAATTCTACACTTCATTTAACTCATCATCTAACACTACATAAAATAAAGTTGTAATTCAAGTGAAACTACGTAGCATTACTTTTTACTTAAAAACATGCAAGGTTATGATAAAGCTAGTAGATCGATATGCATGTTGAATTGTTGATAAAAGGCAACCCACTTTGGCCAGACACACCATCCAGCGTTCGAGCCACCCAAGAAGTAAGCTGCTACAGTGAACGCCTATAGCATTATGGAGCCGCCAAAATAAATCTCAACGATTGGATCACCAACTTGTTTATTAATTATGTCAACTCTTATTAATATCCTAAATCAATTCATCTCTGTTGGGTGACTACTCTAATACACTAAAATGAAACCAAAAGATTGTATGTAAATATTGTTGTCAACATCATATCGAACCAATCAGTTTAACCAAAAAATTCGTGAACCAACCAAAAATTGGTTCGATTATTATTTAAAACTCTTTAAAACTAAAAACAGGGAAAAAAATCGGCCAAAAGCACAAACCAATGACAACGCCAAGTTCTCCTATTTGACCAGTTATTTTTTAATAATTAAAAAATAAAACTACTTAGGCCAAATGCTAAAAAAAAATTGAATACCCAGATTTATTACTTTCCTATCATTTGCTGGCCATTTCGTAGGAAGAAAGAAACTGTCAAAACGAAGATGTTATGTAATTTGGGTTGCCTCAAATTCTCGGTCTCTGCTTATGTTGGGCCTGGGTCAAAATCGGATCCCCGACCCCAAATGTTATTTTCTCGGTCTTATGATTTGGCCTTACACTTGGCCAGATCTTCACCGTCTGTTTTGACTCCCTCTCCGTCTTAAGTGGTTTCTCGATACTTTTATTGGAGAAAGACGGTTCAGTGCTTTTTGTGGGAATTCTTTCTGTGTGTTAGGGTTCTTCATTCTCTTCTGCCATTTCTGTAACTTCTTTCTTTGACAGTTTTGCTTCCTGTTATGTAATTTGGGCTGCCTCAAATTCTTGATCCATCTGCTTGTGTTGGGCCGTGTCAAAATCGGATCCCTGGCCCAAATGTTATTTTCTTGGTCTTATGATTTGGCCTTACACTTGGCCAGATCTTCACCGTCTGTTTTGACTCCCTCTCTGCCTTAAGTGGTTTCTCGATACTTCTATTGGAGAAATACGGTTCAATGCTTTTTGTGGGAATTCTCTCTGTGTGTTAGGGTTCTTCATTCTCTTCTACCATTTATGTGAATCTTAGTGATTCTTTGTGCAATCCTTTGTATAGATCTGATTGATAAGGCAGGCACTGCACTTGTTGTATAATATGTGAGATTGTGTATATTTTGAGTGATTTGAAGCTAGAGAAATTGTGAAAAAATCTCTTATTTCTTCGTATATTGTAACTCTTCTTGGTGATTTTAGTAGAACTAGAGCTTAATCCATTTGCGTGAATGCTCAACGGGTGAGTAGGCCTAAGGCTAAACATTCGGACCCTATTGGGTGAAAAATTACCGTGTTCTTTATTTTTCTTGCGATTATTGTTCTTTTTATGTTCTTTGTGAATTTTGGGACCAACACTTCCTAGTTTTGACGTGGAATTGTTTTAACATTTCAAATGGAACACCTTTAAGCCTTTTAACAACTTTGGGAATACTTTAAGGAATGAAGTGCTATTTTTATTTGAAAAGGTGAATGAGAAATTTTGTACGTCAAATTAAATTTGATTTTGAAAAGTAACTTTTAAGTTTTTAATAAAAAAATGAAATCTAAACAAAGGTTAAAATGCTATAAATTATATGTTTAAACTTTACCTATATCTATAGTCTCATTTTTGTGGAGATAAAAAATGGACATAATGAAAATTAAACGTAGTCAAGTTTAAAAGCCTTTTATCTACGTGTATTAATTAATATTAAAAATTAACTTATTTCGACATTTGATCCTTTGCCTTTTTCGAGTCGAAGTCCTGGACGATTTTCAAAACATTGTATAAAAATAACAAATTTTGCTTATTAATACTATTTGTCGTTAGTCTTATAAGTATCGTGGTTAGACAACTCAAACAACGTTGTTAACTTTACTAACTCAAATAAGTTGATGAGCGAGTATCCATCTTTGTGACTATTTATTCGAGTAATACTATTTTACCTACAAAATGAAGATGAAAGTTGTTGATCCCTACAAAGAAGAACGCAGAGAAAGATGATCCTCTTCACCCACTGAAATCTTCATCATTTTCTCTTCTTCTTCGTTTCCATGAATTATCGCATTAAACAACGTTAAATTTCGTGCATGATTGTCAAATTTCATCTGCATAATTACGTTCATTCCACCCTCTTTCAGTTTATACTTTGCAGCCCATCTTTGTATCTTCCCAGAAGTAGTTTTCGGGAGATGACCAGATTTCACAAGAACCACCAAACCCACTTCAATTTGCTCTTCCTTGATCACAGACTTTCTTATTTCTTCACAAATTTTCCGGGAAAAATCTGGGTCGGAGTGTGTTTTCTGCAACTCTGCTACAATGACTATTGTTCTTGAAACCTGGAATGCTGCAAGACAGCCAGCTCGGAGAAGATTCGGACTTGAATTATAAGCTGTGGTTTCGACGTAATGAGGATGGATTTCTCGACCATTCGAGAGTTTAATGATGTCGGAACATCGCCCTATAACGTATAAGTATCGATCTTGGCCTATGACAATTCCCCTATCACCTGTTCGAACGAAGTTCCCAGTGAGTTTGTTTTTGATTCTGGCATTGAATACTTCTCTTGTTAACGAAGGGTGGCTGAGGTATCCATTGGCATTGCTTGGTGATGAAATCCATATTTCTCCTTCAATTCCATCATCAACAAGCTCGTGAGTTTCTTCGTTCACGACTAAAATTTCGATGTCCTCTTCTTCGTCTTGTCTTGAAGAAGCTTGCAGTCTTGCACTGGGCAAGAGCTTGTTGTGAATTGGGAAATTGCCATTATTTCCACTTCTCCATGCCGTGGACAAGAAAGTACAGTTTTCGGCTAAGCCGTAGGATGGAGAGATGCACGCAGGATTTAGCCCGAAAGGCTTGAAAACTTCAATAAATTCTTCAATTGCGGCCTTGTAGATTGGTTCGTTGATGATAATCAGGTTCTTCATGCTCCAGAGACGTATAGGAATGATTCCGGTTTTGAAACCCCCACGCTTAACAACTAGTGGCAAAGAGAAGGACGGAACTGGTGTACAAGTTGCCTTGTACTGTGTGATCAACTCGAGCCATAGCCTAGGCCGGTTTATGAACGCCGTAGGCGATGTTAACACACATGTAGCACCTGATATTACGGTGAGTAACAGAAACATAAGCCCACAATCATGATACTGAGGCAACCAAGAGACGATTACACTATTTGGATGAAGATCGTAGGCTTTTCTAGCTGTTCTAACATTGTGGGCTGCTGCTCCTGCTGTCAAGAGAACCGGTTTAGGAATCCCGGTAGCACCAGAAGTATACTGAATTAAGTACAAATCATCAGGCTTACAACCATTGTATGATGATAAATTCCTTTGAACGTTAACTTTCCCAGCCTTTATTTCCTCAATGGGAATCCATTGAAGCTTCTGTAAAAGCTCGGAAAGTCTCTTATTTGTCGAGGAAGATAAATACAGCCGAACACGATCAATATAACCCCGGAGGGCTAAGGCTGCTTTAGGCCTTGTTTGGGACAGAACCCTGACAAGGTGGTGGTAATTATCAATGGCAAAAGAAGGGTGTGGAGGGATTATAGGAACTGCCAAAAGGCCTGCTCTTTGACAAGCAAAGATTATCTCTACAAGCTCGAGCCCGGGTGCACATAAAATCACGACAGTGTCACCTCTTTGTAGCTGAAGTTGCTCGGAAATCGACTGCGCTGAGTTGTTCAGCTGTTCGTAAGTTAGAGACGACGAGCAACTGGACACTCCATCAGGGCTATCTTCGACCCAAACGAAGGCTGGCTTGTGCTTAAATGCTGGAAGTTTAGCCCACACCGGTAGGTATAAATCGACAACCGGCTGCTCAGGGAAACAAGGATCATAGTTTTCAAACTTCATGATTCTTTCCTTTGTTGATTCTCAAGTATTAAACAAGTATGCATGATACGTTAATATATAGTAGGCAAGATGAACATATTTTTGATAATGGCGAAGGAATTTCATGCTGTCAAGGGCACATAATACAAATTGCTGAGTTATGACTGGCAAATATTCCACGAATATCCCACTTGGATTAATGTTTAAAAATAGTTTTCCGATGTTTGTGTGTGTTTTTTCGTTATATCCCATGATATAAAGCTCTAATTTAGCTGCCCTGGAAATTTTTTAAGAGCCATGGACTTGATCATTAACATTTTTTATTGGGTTAAATTTTCCGACGTCGTTGAGCTTTAAGCGAAATTTTTACCCGAGGCAAATACACTTAAATACTGAGGACTTACTTTTTTCAAAACCTGGAAATTGATTATAATGATTTCAAAGTCGTACAAATTTGGAAGGTGAAGTAGTGATAAGTAATCTTTTTATTTTACTGAATTTTTGAAATGAAATTACAAGTCGTTTTCTAAAAACGGGCAAACCGAACAAAGTATTTTTTAGCTGCTAAATTACAAAAGAGAGAACAAATAAGTAATAAACAAGGGAGGATTTGATAAGGTAATCGGATTAACCTCTAATTTTATATTAAATTAAAAAAAAATAGTGTTGTTTCTTTTCTCTTGTAGCCGCATAGGTTTTAATTTGTGACCATATCTACTTTCTAGCTCTCTTTTCGTAAAATTATTAGTAACTGAAATATTAGCTGATCGTACGAAATTTATGGATAATAAATGCGCAAACAAGGTTGGCTTAGATTATGGAAAAACGATGGAGGGTTTGAACCCAAAACTTCAAAGCAAACTACACTAAAAAGAGTTCGGCCACGATGAAGAAACCATATAAAAGCATGTAAATAGTCTATTTTTATTTACTCTTCGCAATATTCTTGGTAATGGGATAAAACTTTCGCAAGTTATACAATATTTTTTTTCCTTCCTATCAAAGTAGAAAAAATATCATAACGTAATTTATTTATTTATTTTTTTCTCTTTTATCACCCATTCAGAAACGAAGCTACCTATCTGCCCTAAGTGCCAAAAATGGACCACATATTTAAATGGAACAACACAAAGGGAAAAGAAAAATCAAATCAATTTTTTATAGTAAAAGAAACACCATATATTTGTAAACCATAGTACTAGTAAAATTGCCCTTTTTGTATTCACATATCCAATAACAACTAGTTGCAAGTGGGAATAGGATCAAATTATATACACACATAATAATAGCATATACTGAGGACCTTTCAAATGTGTCCTACAATCAAGAAATCTGCAGAAGCCAACTTTAGAAACAATTACATAATAATGTATACAATATTGACAATTAAAAACTAAAGTTTCAATTTTTTTTTAATATAAATTTGAAATCGATTACCCAAAATTTTTTTTCCTTCTTGTTGGATCTATTAAAAATATTAAATCAACTAAACTTTTATTGACTATCGTATTTTATTTATGATTTAAGATAATTATGTGATACGAAAAACTATACGAGTACGTTTAGGTAGTGTTTATAAACAATTTGAATTATAAATATAATGTCTATGTTATGAAATGTGTGAGTGAGAAATGAGGAGTGGAGGATTAGTGCATCCAACCAATGTTCAATGATAATGTTAATATTAACCGCTCAGCGGTACTACTGGTAGGACTCGATCGGGCTCCAAATGATCATTGGCCACTGCATTTTGATTAATTAGGTGATACATCAAGTGAGCCCACGACAATAATGTTAAAGCTTTTAAAGAAGTGAATGAAAAAATAGAATACATATTAAGATACTTTTATTTGAAAGAAACTCATACCCCATACTAAAAGCATCTATTATATGCATGAGAATTTCTTATTGAGCGTTAGCTCATTCCACGTTATTCATATATAGAACAAATGGTTATAAGTAGATAATCCCTCGAAAAGTATGGATAAAATGACTTGAAGATTTATAAACATTTTATAAACAAAAGTCAAGTGGCTTATGAGAATATTAAGTGTTTTTCAATTTAAAGAATAAAGGAGTGCAGGTTGAATCTTTATTTAATTTCGTTCTTTCATTACAAATATTTAAGGGGAAAAGTCAATTGTACAATGAGTTACTAACAGCAATAAAGGAAGGAGGTAAAGATGAAATAGATAGCCAGAGGTTATATCTTTATTTTGATTTTTGTTCTTGAAATCTTTTAAATTGTATGAATAGGTATTTATTATATTAACTATTTATTACAACTCTAAAGGAAGGAAAAAGGACTAGAGAGCATTTGAAAAGTATAGGTGCTTCTTTAGTACACCAAATGAAAGTACATATCTCGAAATGTTTGGAGAGCATCGGTGCTTCGTTATTACACCAAACTTTCAGTCCTTGCTTATTGCTCCCAACTCTTTCAAACTAAAAACGGTATGTCAAGAACCCTTTAAAGAAAATCTTGTATCACCCAAAAAAATTTGAAAATCAACAATCAATTCTTGAATTAAATTTAATTTTGGAAACGTGCAAAAATGAGTTTGAGAAAGGAGGAGGAATGTGAAGCCATTTCTACAAATTGGGAGTTGGTACAATCTAGTTTGATGAGTTCTTCTCAAGCCATTGTTGGATTGTGTTTTGATTGTGGCTTTAGGTCCTATCCAGTTTGGTTTCACAGTAATCCACTATATTTATTCCCTACTTCAATTTCTTTTTGTGTTGTTCTAGTGTGTTTTGATGTACTTAAAAGTTTTATGTTTTTTTTTTCCCTTCCACAGTTGGCCTTCACTTTTAAAATATTCTTAACTAATGTATTTAAAAACGACTATGTAAATCTTTTTCTTTGTTCCACTTAATTTGTGGTTCGATCTACTAAAGAATCTAGATCAACTAAATTTTTATTAAATATCATGTTAGATTTATCGTTTAAGATAAAAGTGTGTAATACTAAAAATAATGAGAGAATGTTTATATTTTTCAACTTAAATAGGGAAGGAGTGTGGGATCAAGTCTTTATTTAATTCGGGATTTTTTAATAGAAATATCGCCCTAAACATTAACCATGTTACAAGAAAAATCATAATCCTTATTTGTTATTATCGTTTTCTTTTTGCAACTAGACCATCTTAGAATTGAGCCAATTATCTCAATACTGAAAAATTAACCCTGCAAAATTGATGATTTTCGTGAACAAAATATTTAACTTCGACATAAACTAAAAAAACAAATTAGTACTACACAAATTTCCTCAAACAAAGAAAAATACAAGTCCCATGTGCTTAGAAAATATAGAAATATAATTTCTTGGAATAGACAAACTTGGTTCCAAATTAATATCATATTTTGAATCGCGGACTCCCATTATTTTGTACAATAGCTAGGATTTACGTGATCTTTGATTGACCCTAATCATTTCATGCTATTAAGCACACCAAACTTTCATGGTGGCCAGCTAATAATTGTCCCTTCATTCCTTGTAATAGCCTATCCCCAACTCCACCCCACTGCATCCCAACCCCACCCCCACAATCCACGTACACACAACGCAAATTGAGGACACGACAAAAATCTAGGCACCAAATCCCTGCTCAGCTCAGCGGTATTTCAAGAACCCAGTAAAGAAAATCTTCTATTGCCCCAAAAAAGTGATTTTGGGTAGAGTTGCGCAGATTAATCAATCATCAGTTCTTGAATAGAGTTTTAGTGGGAAAAAAAGGCCAAAAATGAGTTTCAGAGAGGAGGTTGAAGATGCGAGGGGGGATCTGAAGAAGCCATTTTTGCATACTGGAAGTTGGTATAGAATGGGTTCAAGGCAGTCTAGTTTGATGGGTTCTTCTCAAGCAATAAGGGACAGCTCTATTTCAGTACTGGCTTGTGTTTTGATTGTGGCGCTAGGTCCTATCCAGTTTGGTTTCACTGTAATCTACTACTTTCCCTACTTTGAATTTCTATTTTTTATTGTTCTGTGATAATCTTTTTCTGATTATGCATCTTGTTATAGCATGTTTGGCTGTGCTTTAAATAGCTTAAAAATTACTTGTTTTTGAAGTATGTGGGGGCCGATTGGAACTAAGATTATAGCTTTAAAAACACTTCCGATCCCATATTTCTCGTAGAAGCCTTGCTTGTGGGTAGATATTAAACTTAAATTGAATAGAGATAAATTTTTGAAAACCATATGCAGCAGTAATATTAAACTTAAATTGAATTGAATAGAGATAAATTTTGTAATTCTTGAACATGATTTTGGATAACCTGAATGGTGAGTTGCCCTTTCTGTAATCTGACTGGAATTTGAACACTTTGATCTAAAATTGTACCCTTTTGTGGGTTTACAAGTACGTTGTGGATAAGCAGGGCTTTTTAGAAACACTATGCCTCGGTAAATTCAACTTAAAAGGTTTGGATTGTAAATGGACAGAGATAAATTTTATAATTCTTGAACTTAATTTTGGATAAGCTGATCTTCAAGTTCCCCGTTCTATTTGTGAATAATACTTGGAGGATAATGAGAGAGCCTTGTTTAGTGGAATGGATTGGGGACCATGGAATCAGGATTTGGAACGATTTTGTTTAAATTAAAATAAATGCTTGGTAACTTTAAATTTTCAGTCCCAACTAACTCTATGTCACTATGCCTTGAGTTAGGACAATTACTGGAAATTGAACTTGAAAAATTATGTCCTTTTATAGGAAAGAAGATTATTTAGCAGTAACGTAAAACTTCAACTTCAAAAGCTGAGAAAATTATGCAATTCTTGACATTCAATTTCGGAAATTGACTTCTAGTTGCACTTTATTTTTTTCGTAGTTTCTTTTATATTATCTGTTTAAGTTGCCAAGAAATTGACTTGAATTTGAATTTGACTGAAAATAGAATCCATATTATGCCCTAATTGTAAAAGTATTATGTTGAAGTGAAATTGAATTTAGAAGCCAGACTCCTGAAATTCACTTTGGGATAATGCTGAACTTAAATGGCTATTTTATGCTTGTGATAGTTTCTTGGAGATAATTATGATGGCTCTGAATTAAAGTCTCGAAATTAACTTTTTAAATGATAATTTTGGGTGGTATTATTTCTTATTTTGAACTTGAGGCCCCAATTTGATGCTAACGTGATGATAGGGTGTTTAGGGTATATCTGTTTTCTTTTTCCTCTTATAAATGTGCTGGTTTACAGATTATGAGTTTATCTAATGTTTTTCTTATTCTTGTGAAGTGTGGCTATTCTTCACCAACACAAGCTGCAATCACTAAAGATCTCAAGCTTACAGTATCCCAGGTTTTTATGAGAATAAAATTTTCTTGCTGTGCATTTAACTGCATAGTTTTTTATACTTACCATCTAAAACAATTTGGCCAGTTTTCTTTGTTCGGTTCATTATCAAATGTTGGGGCTATGGTTGGGGCAATAGCAAGCGGTCAGATTGCTGAGTATATTGGACGAAAGGGGGTATGAGTGTTTTACTAATCTTAGTAGTTACTTGTATCATTTTAGCTATGTGTTTTAAAAATTTTACGCAACTTTTTATCTGTTTTGTTAATATGCAGTCTTTAATGATTGCTGCCATACCTAATATTATCGGTTGGCTTACAATATCGTTTGCCAGAGTGAGTTTTTCCCACATTTTCGGTAGCATCTCGTCTTATACTGTCTGCTTCAAGAACCTTAATTAATTCTTCTGATTACATTTTCTTTTACATTAGGATATTTCATTTCTGTACATGGGAAGATTGTTGGAAGGTTTTGGTGTCGGAATTATCTCTTACACGGTAAATACAAACCTTTTGTATGGTTATTCTAGATGTTAAAAGAATCCTAATGGACTCGATGGATCCTTTTCTCCCCTTGAATATGAACATAGGTGCCTGTATATATAGCTGAGATAGCGCCTCAAAATATGAGAGGCGGATTGGGCTCGGTGAACCAGGTTAGCGAAGCCTATTATTTTATTTTCATCTGGACCTATTAAACTCTAAGATGTGACTAAATTCTACTTTGTTCCATGATGCAGCTGTCCGTGACAATTGGGATTCTTCTTTCATATCTACTTGGACTATTTGTTAGTTGGAGATTTCTTGCTGTTCTCGGTAATTCTCTTCAGAACTTTTGATTGATGAATCCTCGTCAAAGACTAAATTTGAATAAATATATATGCTCCATCTCTAATAGTTTTTGGATGAAGTGGTTCAACATGGCATCACAATGAACAAAAGTCTTTAGTTCAAGTCTCACCACCGTGCTTTTTTATGAAAATTTTGAATGTGCCATACCTTTAATAAGAAATGAATCTGGCCTGCACAGGAAGGGGTTTGTTTAAGACTAAATTTAAATAAATTCTTCACGTTTCTAACTGGACCAAAGTGAACATGGCCCCTCGAACTTGCTAAAGATCTAGTTGCTTCTAGTGGATTTAGCAATGAACGGAGCACAATGGTGTATTCATGTTGCTGACCCCAAATTTAGTAGGAATAAGGATTTGTTTGTTTTTTGTTGTCATTGCCCATCTCTAATAGCTTCAACTTTGGTGGTTTATTTTTTCTGAATTTATGACTAGGGCCCTGGAATGAATCAAAATTGATATTTTCATCCCGGATTCCTCTTATATCAGTGCTTCTTCTTGCAGATTTTTCATTTGGTTTTGTTTAACTTATTGAGTTTGAGGATAAAGTATTGATGCCGATGTGAAAACAAAAAAAAATCGAACTTTTTAAAATACAAATCCCCCTTTCGCCTTGCCATGGCAAATCTCCCATGTATGTAGTGTGGATCCATAATCTGTCAGAAGCTTACTATAGCTCCCAAAGTGTGACCTATATTAATTCCAATTTGCAGGAATATTGCCTTGTCTGATATTGATTCCTGGCCTGTTTTTCATCCCGGAATCTCCTCGGTGGTTGGTGAGGTTCATGAAGGAGTTTGCTAAACCAATTCTTCATTTTCCACAGTTACAAGTACTAATGCAAGTGTCCTCACTTAAATAGGCAAAAATGGGAATGACTGATGATTTTGAAGCTTCCCTGCAAGTTCTTCGGGGGTTTGATACTGATATTACCCTCGAGTTTAATGAAATAAAGGTATGCCTTTTGTGACTGTTTTATAAAGACTGCGTAAGTTTACATTTCAAGTAAAACAGCGGCACAAAAATACTCCCTTTACTGTTTCTTCTAACGAAATATAACCAATTTCTTGAAGAATCATAAGGTAGATTTCATATGATATGTTTTTGGCATGCAGAGGTCCGTAGCATCATCAACAAGCAGAAGAACGGCAATCCATTTTGCAGATCTCAAACTTAAAAGATATTGGTTACCTCTCATGGTACTTGGCTTCTTGGACAGGTCCTGCATTTGAACGTGATCATCACGTTGAGTTTTTTTGCTAATTTTCATTCTCTTTTATCCTGCAGATAGGAATCGGGTTACTTGCTCTGCAACAGCTCACTGGAACTAATGGTGTTCTCTTCTATTCTACTACTATTTTTGAATCTGCTGGTAGGTTGTAACTGTTTTTCCCTTTCTTTTGGAATGGGAAATAAACTTCTGCTTTCTTTGTCGAACTCATGACGACATTCAAATTAGCACCTCGCTTTCAATTTCTAGCATTTTTTTATGATATGCATGTTGGTACTTTGCTTTCAATTTCTACTCAGTAGTTAGAGCATGTTTGGCTAAGCCCAAAAAAATGTAAAAGTATTTTTTGGAAAGTAAAGAATTACTTCTAAAATAGTTGGGTTTTGAAGTAAAAGACCCCAAAAAAAGTAACTTCTAAAAAGCCTCTTCTTTTGCAAAAAAAGAAAATTATCAAAAAAAGTTTTAGACTGACATTTGGCGAAGTTTAAGACATAAAGGGCTTTTATCTTGAATGAACAGGGATCTCGTCAGGCAATGTTGCAACAGTTGGTGTTGGTGTTATTCAGGTGAAGCATTGAATTTCACATATGATATTGGCTTAAATTGTTGTTTTTGAATCTTAAAAAAAAAAAACTTTGCACGTCTATTAGGTCATTGCTACTGCAGTTTCAACATGGTTGATGGACAAAACCGGACGGAGGATTCTACTAATTGTAAGTTAAAGCAATGTATATAATTTTGCAGTCTACAAGCAATCAGTATACCTGACAAAGTATAAATATATGGGCTGCAGATCTCCTCTTCTGGGATGGCTATTAGTCTCCTTCTTGTTGCTATTTCATTCTTTTTGAAGGTAAATATGCTATAAAATGTCTTCTATGTCCATTTTCCGTGTTTGTTGTTCCTGATAAACAATTTGACCATTTTGCTATTTGATTTATTCAAGGGCTTCGTACCAGAGGATTCTTCTCTCTACAGCATATTAGGAATTCTATCAGTAGTCGGGGTTGTGGTATGCCTTCTTGCAAATACTTTAATAGACGATGATTTCATGAATGTTCGTACACGAGTTCTCACTTCAACCAATATTTTATTGTAGTGCATGATTGTGGCTTTTTCACTCGGAATGGGGCCCATTCCATGGCTTATCATGTCTGAGGTTCGTTTTTTCTCTACCCCTCCATTTCAGTCCACCGCAACTTGTGGATGCTCTTATCCTAATTTTTCGTGTGCTGTTCATTGACTTTGGCACTTGTTGATTTTCAGCTGCTCTTCCTAAAAATGCCTGAATAAATTATTGCTAAACCAAAGGTTTTCAAACTCCGTTCTGTTGTTTTATGTCGATCCATTAGTCAAATTTTCGACCAAAATTTCAGTTAATGAAAAAGATTTATTGAAGCTTGAATACGCTATATATGCAGTCAAATGTTGAGAAAATAGTGTCTTTATGTGACCATGTTTCCTCAAATCGTGTACTGCAGATTCTTCCTGTCAAAATCAAAGGCCTAGCTGGAAGTGTGGCAACTTTGATTAACTGGTTTGTTTCCTGGGTTATTACAATGACTGCACCGTTGCTATTGGATTGGAGCAGTGGAGGTTTGTATACTTCTGCACTTACTCATGATACACCTTTGCATCTTTAAACGAAAAAAAATATTTTTCCTGAGTAAAATCGTAAAGACAAGCATGGAGGAAAAACATAGCCCTCTCCTCAACATTACTAGAAGATAAAATCTAAGTTCCTTGCACATCCCCAGCTAGAATTTCCATAAAAAAAATTGGGACGATCCATTTTGTCCAAACCTAATCAATCCACTTACCCTTTTTTTGGGTAAAATCCATTACTGAATAAGAGAAGAAAGTTTTATTTCTCCACTCCGTGGCAGTAGTAGCACAGATATTTCTCTATCACTATAGGATTGGAATACACGAAACTAATAGTAGCCGAAATGAGGACTCTATGATGAAAATGTGGTCATACTAAAATAAATAAATAAGAAATTAGGGGAATGAGTAGTTGCTAAGGATGTAATTGCTTTAGATATTCGGGTAGATCTAGTAATAAATGAGCATATTGGAGAAAAAAGAATTTATGTAGCCGACCCCCAATTTATTTGGAGTAGGGTTTAGTTTGTTGTTTTTGGAGTCTTTTTCACAAGGGAATCCACCCATCTGTTTCCTTCATGATTCATAAGTTTTGACTCACTGTATATTGTTTCAAATTTTCAGTCATCTCACTCTATGCCCAATTATAAATCTGAACTGGCATTTCTGGGTCTACATCTCTACCTTATAATAATGCTTTTCTCCCGAGCTTGCACTCGAGTTGCAACACAATAGGATGAGCAAAGTCACTATGTTGTATTAAATCACTTATTGAAGCATCTTGTCTATTAGTTTAATCTGTTAGAGATGGGACTCATCTATTTATTTTCATTTAGCCTTCAATGCCCCTTACATGCAGGTGGGACCTACACGTGCACAATTTTTATAAATCGGTGGCGGAGATACTTGAACATGTGACCTTAGGATACTTCAATTTCCGTGTTGAATCGCACCTAAAAGCTTAAACTATTGGAGAAATGACTCATTTAAATTTAGTCTTCACCCGCATGCCCACCCACCTGCCCGCCCACAGAGAGTAGTCCATACAAAGAAAGAGCAATATGTTCTGGTTGACAACTCATGAATTCTGCTTGAAACACTAGATATAGTAGTTGCCCAATTCACCGTGATTGCATTCTGTTCCTTTGCGTATTACATGTTTCGATGTCACTATTTTTTTCACAGTGTCCTTATCTTTAAATTGTATCATCAGTAGCAGTAACTTGTCCTCATCGTATTTCTCAACTTTTTCGACGTTCTTGTATATTTGACAGGGACCTTCACTCTTTACACTGTCATGTCCATTTTCGCTGTGATATTTGTCGCAATTTGGGTGCCGGAGACAAAGGGCAAAACCTTAGAGGAAATCCAGTTCTCCTTCAGATGAGACTTCTCCATTCTACTTGATAATTTATTGATGTTATTGTTATTAGATTCACAGGCTACTATTGCATTATACGCCAAGTGTTGTTTAAAGAAAGACGTGTAATATTTTCTTCACATCTTTTTGGCTGGAGGGAGGGCGTTGTCTTGAGCGTGTCACTGTTCGAGTTCATTTGAGTTCCTTAGGCTCAAAATATATTTGTTATTTTCAAATGGGCTTGCTTTGCTTTTGAAATTTATAATTACAAATGGTTTCTGGATTTTTATGTATGAAGATTTTTAATAATTGAAATATCTATATATACTGTGTTTATGTAAACTTCTTCATGGTTAACAAGCTATAATTCCTCAAATCGTGTTATTTAATTACTTCGAGTTTATGTTTGGTACGTACTGATGGACATATTGGATTGATAGTAAATGATCCAAAATTATAGAAAGAAATGAGATAGTATAGCATGTACTTAGCGGACCTCAAACAGAACTCTCTCGCACTGGTGCTAACACGATACTTTCAGGATGCGACATTTCTTGTAATTAATGTACAATTCTCGCAAGGATAGAAGAAGGAAATGCAGTTGTGATGTTTATTGGAGAAAAAGTTGAAGACTCACTAAAAAGAATGCCAAATTTTATTTAATTTAACTTTTTATATATAAAAGTGGAAGAAAGAAATCAACACATTTGGAATTGTTGTGGGATGCTCAAACCTGATGTGTCGTTGCATCCTCTTTTGTTCTCTCTCAAATTATAAGCATTGAAGTGAGCGAGCGGGAGAATGAAAGAAAATGAACTTGACCTCTTTAATAATATAATAGAAGGTACGTAAAAAACGAGTGTGGTGGCCTTCTGAACTGTTCAAGTAGCTTCGAGTTGTATGCAATTTAATATTTTTAATTGTAATTTCTTTGTGTTGGTTCACAATTTTTCAATCACAATTTTTCGATGCACACTCACCTAATCAAAATTGTCTAGATTTGTCGTCACTTCGAGCTAGAAGGTCTATGATGCACACTGCACTGCAATGTGACTTTTAAATGAATAGTGAAAGTTCACGATTTTTCAAATTAACTTATAATTATAAAGTTGGTGGATTATAAGTTAATTATTGCACGTGATCCAATGACATCGCCGGCCAAACGGGTCAATTTTAACAACTATAAATTAATTATTCAGATATTCACTGCCGGCCTCTTTGTGCTCAAAAGTTAGAGAGAGAAAAGAAAAGGCTGTTATTTAATCAAATCTATCAAATTGCACAATAAAGAAATTCACGTGCTAAAAATATAAAAAGATAAAATAAAAAAATTGATGAATTATTAAACAGATCAAATGCACATGAACAGTTTAGTGACAGCTAATGAAGTCAAAAGATGTTTCCAATGGAAGAAAAATGACAAGTTCTCAATCTGGACCAGTACCCCACGAGCCTGTCGGACGATGTGTTCGAGATAAAATTTAAATGAATAAATATATGAGCTTGTTTGATTCTCATTATATTTAAAATATATTTTTTTTCTCGCTTTTTTTTTTTCAACCGTACATTTTTCAATAAAATAATATTACACGCAAACTGAAATTTTTTCCTTATTTTTTAACTACACATTCTCCGTCAATCTACTATTCCAAAATACATTTTTACAATAAAATGAGACTCAAACTTCTCGTCCAAATAGAGAATCCTAAAAGTTGTTGAAGTCTCGTATCGACTCAATAGGTTTTTCTAGTGATAAATAATATGCCTTCTATTTCGTTTTTCTCGAGGCTGGCCTGCATTCATGTCCATTCATAAACAATTACACGATAAATGATAGGCAAATGTCAACAATAAAGTTGAACAATAGAATGTAATTCATAAAATGTACAACAAGATTGACACAGATCTCCATATTCAAGAGCTTTATTTGTAATTCGAAAAGAGAACCCTAAAATTTGTTTGACATCTCGACTCAACTCAAACAGGCTTCCTAGTGATTTATAATTTGCCCTCTAACTCGTCTCATTCTAGAATCGAGTACGATAAAAAAGCATTTACGTGCTAAAAGGGAGGCAATTGTCAACAATAAAGTTGAATAATAGCATGTAATAATTATAAAAAGTACAAAACAAGATTGGCAAATCTCCAAATTCAAGACTAGATTTTCCACTAGAGGTGAAAAATTAAAAGCCCAGGTATCAGTTCGGAATCAAATAAAGAAATCGAATAAAAAGCACAGTATAAACTAAAAAAACAGCGATGCAAGGCTCGACTACATAACAGAATCCTATTCCGAAACTACTCTCACTGGATACATGTCGATGCAGTCCTCCCAAGGACCATTTCGAGAAGGTTTTACATTCCTAAGTGCCTCCCACACTGCACTGTTGCATTTAAAACCACTTCCAAAAGCAATTTGCCAGACTCGATTACCCCTCCTCATTCTTCCCTTTGCCTCGGTGTATGCCAGCTCGTACCAAATCGAGCTCGAAGAAGTGTTCCCGAACCGGTGGAGAGTCATCCTTGAAGTTTCCACGTGAAGTGGGAGCAGCTGAAGATTCTTCTCCAGTTCATCAATTACAGCCCTTCCACCAGCATGTATGCAGAAATGATCAAATGCCAACTTAAAATCCGGAATGTATGGTTTTACGCTCTTCTTGAAAATTTTATTAAGAACCAACGTAGCAAAGAACAAAAGCTGCTCACTGATTGGTAACACGAGAGGACCCAAAGTAGTGATATTAGTCTTAAGAGCTCCACCTGCAATAGCCATGAGATCTTTTGATAAAGAAACCCCTGTTTTCCCTGCTGAATCCTGCTCCTGATACACACAACGAAATGCCTTATCGTCTGCCCCTTTATGCGTTCGCACAACATGAACAAGCTTGTACTTGGCCCTCCTCCTATCGGCAGACTTATTAGACAACAAAACCGCAGAACCCCCAACTCGAAACAAACAATTGGGTATCAACATCGACTTCTTGTTCCCGAAATACCAATTCTGAGTAATATTCTCTGTACTAACTACAACTGCAAACGTATTCCTATGCACCTGCAACAAGTCCTTGGCTAAATCAATGGCGATCACGCCTGCACTACACCCCATCCCGCCCAAATTGAAACTCCTAATATTCCCCCTCAACTTGTACTTATTCACGATCATAGCCGAGAGTGAAGGGGTCGGATTAAACAAACTACAATTCACTACAAGAATCCCTATATCCTTCGGCTTCACTTTAGTATTCGCAAAAAGATTATCCAATACCCCAAACATCACTTGTTCGGATTCTTCCCTAGCAGCCTGCATAGACGGCCTGGGAGGAACCGAATGCATCGCCTCCGGTACATAAGTCTCATCCCCAAGCCCTGACCTCAAGAGTATTTTCCTCTGGAACTCGAGAGAGGACTCATCAAAATCCCCAGTCAACTGGGAATGTTCCATGAATCGACTAAACGGAGCCTTCAAATTCTCCGGTGCCCGATAACACGAATAATCGACAAGATAAACAGGTCGAGGCCGGGTCATGATGTAAACTGTGGATCCAAATACAAGAAATGCAGAACATATAATAACCGATACAAGATTGTATTGCAAATGGAGCCACAATTGACGAATATCATTGGGATTCATTTGGGATGCCTCAATTAAAATGATAATCATTATGGGCACTAAGCAAAGAGTAAACAAATTAGAGATAAAGTAATGGTACCCAAGTTTGACATACTTCAACTTGACGCTGAGGAGGAAGTCCGGGAGACTACGGCTGTGGTTGATCTGGACACTCACGGTTGCACCGCCATTTTCTTGGGCATCTCCGGCACGTCCTCCGTCCATGGCTGCGCGTCGACTTCTACTATGTCTAATGTTATACTGCCACTGCTTGTTGAAATCAAGAAAGAATTTTGTGAGGCGAAAGGGAAATTGACTTCTAGTGGTATTACAATATTCGAGTGTGGGTGGCATGAGTTTTACAATCAATTTGGATAGATTAATGTATTCATAATTATTCACACATTTTATCATATCCATTGCTATTTCGATTTATGAATTTTTCAGGCTTCGCATTGATTGATACATTCAATGACAAGACCCCAAAAGTGAGCAATACAAACACAATTTCTATTGTAATGAGTATTCTTATTCATCAAAACATCGAGTGACGTGACATAAGAGCGACAAAACAAGAATTATGGAAATGAGCTCAGATATATTGTCATGCAATACTTTTTAAATTTAACGAAAGATGAGTATCAAAAAATATATAGAGGTCTTTTAATTGTTAAAAAGAGGCAATGGACAAAAATGTGAATATTATCACCTTTTTGAAAGACTCCATGTGTAATGTGTCGACGTATCAATAAATAAATAAAGGTCTTTGAATTTGTTAAGAAGAGGCTATAGACGAGCATGCTATTGAGACCTTTTCATGTACAAACATCGAGTAAGTTTTGACTTGATTTAACTCGATGTTGCATACAAACCTTGCTGAACTCGAAAATCAGAGCGTCTAACACGGGCCATAACAAATCACCAGTAAAATGCAGGATGCATTATAGTCTTCTCATTTCCAGTATTTTACAGATACTACTAACATGTTTCAGAACTTGTTACATCCTCTTATATTTCTAGAAAAGTAACAATAAACTATGCTGGTGATGTATTACAAAGTTTGAGAGGAGAATGTGTTGTTCTATAAAGCCAGGATATCAATTTCATGTGGCATGAAATCATCGCCCGGTCTGTAATATTTGTCGGGCGAGTACAGGCTCAGATTCGTAACTTGGCTGGTATAGAGGCAAGCGAATCTCTCGACCTACAAAATACAAAAGGAAATTCATTTAATGTAAGAATCCAAGAATATAATTCTCATTACTAGTGCTCTTTGATCCGACCTGATGCGCGAAGCGCGAATTCTGATAGCCAGTCTTCATCAATTGTCCCCACACCTTGTGGAACTGAAGAGTATTTGATAATAGACATATTAGCACTTGAAGTACAATAAATATTGCTAAACATATTTTCATGTTTGGTCAGGTAGATCTAATAGCATTAGACAATATTAAAAATGAAAAAAATTGTACGGTCTAGTACGGTTATTATATTGCATACTAAACATGCACTAAGATCATTGACTCAATTAAATGTTTTAAGTGAATAATTTCTTTAAGAGCATTAGTCTCATGCTTTAATGGTAGAGGAAGAATTATTGCACGCCATCTCTTACCATTCGATGACATTCTCGTTGAGCTTGTTGATGTTTGAGCCGCACTTGCTCACTCTGAGACTGTGAGTTTTGAGGCGTTAGTAAAAAAAAAAAATTAAATATTTGATTCAAAAATATCGTATTTTCAGAATCCTAGCTGCTAAATAGGCTAAACATAACATATGTTCATTCAAACTATCATTCAGTTAAACTAAATAAAAGACTAAGCATCATATGAACACACAGTCATTCACCCGTTAAACTTCAAAGAGTAAAGGACGAAAATTTTAGATCAAACCTTAATTCATAATACAAGAGCAATAAACAGAAAAAAAATCACACACACACCAATCTACATTTGTTAAAACTCAATATGAAAGCTACGTCAACTTGCCGCTCCAGATTCATCACTACAATGAAGAAAGAAATTACACACACCTCTGTTTTGTCTTACACAAAACAGCTTCATTCCAAATCCTTTACATTTGAATACGATAGGAATATTAAGTTAACCTAAAAAACATGTAGATATTAAGTCGATCAGCAGCCAGAGGGAAAAGTGTATAGTACAATTAGGCTCCACATGGTCCAACAGGCAAAGCACAAATGAACTGTAAATATGAAAAAACATTTTAAGTAACATTAAACAATTGGCCCCTCACTAAACGTGAAATACAGAAACAGCAAGATACATCTTCAGAGTGACATCCTTAACATGACTCAAAATTCTTCCAGTAACTTTTTTGTTATTACATATTGAAAGTTTGAACGATGGACAAACGTTAACAGAGGGACATCTAAAGATGCCTTTGTCAAATAAATACATTATTTTAAAAATTACATGTTTGCTAAATATACCAACCTTCAGTTTGTCAAGCTCGGCAAGTAGCTTTTCCTCGTTGTTGTCATTCATGCCATCAAATCTGAGTACATATTGTGTAATGAGCAACATTTTCTCAGGAATGCATTCAAATGCTGCAGAGGGTCACTTTATGAACTCAAACACTTCAATGAATTCAGAAAATCGACTATAAAAGGAAGACAGTAATTTAATAACTTATTTTATTTCTTCTGATGTGGAATCCATGATCCCTCAACAGTTTTTATACCCAAAATGATGGCGAACAAAACAAAAGGCATATTTACAGCCCATTACCACAAATTTATGCAGTAAAGGGACAAAAGTTACCTGATACCCCATTTGAGATGATGTATCTCACCTTCGATGTGATCTCTTTCATTCCTCAGTAACTGGAGTTGCTGCAGAGAAAACATGGTCTCAGAATCGACAGTAGAACTCCCAGAACAGAATTAAGGGTCACAGATCAGAGTAAAATCTAATGGAGGAAATAATCAAGCCATTTTCTGAACTCGTCACGCTAAATAAAGCAGGTCCGATTACTTTACAGGAAACAATAAGGAATCGATTATTCGAAATATTTGTCTGGAGGCCAAATAATATCCCTCTTAATAAGAACATTGTTTAACACCTAGATAAACTAAGTAGGCTTTTGTAAGCTTAACCTTTTTGCTAAAAATTGTTTTCCTTAACAATAGGCAAAAAAGAGAATTGTGTCTATATGGCTATACCTTGCGGGTATCTCTCAACTGCCAGAGAAGTTCAACCTCCCTCTCAAGCTCCGGGACAACAAGCATCGTTCTCCAACCTATTAACAAAATGTTACAAGCTTGAATCGGATGAAACAAACAAAAACATCTCTGAAAGAAATCACAAGATGCTTAGGTGAAAAAGAATTAGCCTCTATTTGGCAAATTTATGAATTATTTATAAATAGGTCAAACTTTATTTTCAACAACACATTTCAATGGACCAACAAGCACTATCTACATATCCACGACTCATTTCTATCTATTTATAACTTCAACTGGTTATAAATTCTTCCCAAACGGAGGCATAATTTGGAAACAGGATAGAATACTTATATTATCCAATCTCAAACCAGATAAAAAGAATACCAGACCAATTATATCATATATCCCTTTCTAACTTAATTGACACCTTGCACAACAGCCCGAAGATGTAAACTTGGGATTTACGAGGGATTAGGGAGAAAAGAATGAATTGTACTATGCTATTAATTACATTGGATGCCAGCCTGAGTAATTTCTAAATGCCATTATTTTCTTAAAAACAATATTTAAGTTCCCAGCTAGATAGATAAAGAAGGCGGCAAAAAGCATATGGCCAAAAATGATGATCATTAACTGAGATCAGTTTCCCTAAAACCCTAAGTTGGATAGAAAGTAAAACACAGTACCGTCAAGCAACATGTCCTTCGCACATGAAGTATCTTTCATGAAAAGTAATTTCAGATTAACAATAAGTTTCACCAAAGTAGGTTTACTGCAACTTCCATCAATTTGAGAATGTCAATGCAGTTATGTATTACAAATGGATATATTCTATAATAGAGATGAAAGACGTACCTAAGACTTTTTTACTGCGTAAAATATCCCCATAGATGTGATCCCCGATATAAAGTACCTAAGAAATTAAATGTAAATGTTAATGGTTTGGAAGAAATCAACCTAACCTTACTCAATAAATTCACTTAGTTTCTAAGGATAAACTATTTATCTTTAACTTTACCCCCAAAATTTAAAATGTAAAAAATGTTGAGGTCTCCTCACTTGTATACTTCTGGGATTAAAATAAACCACTTGTATGTATGCATGTGGCAAATCACAAGAACATGCAACATCTAATTTCATAGGGCCTAATAACAAATAAAAAAATTTTAAAAAATGGGAAAGAAAAACATCCTAACTAAAGGATGACTAGAATACCTGAGAGCTTGACTCTATGGACAATAGTTTATGCAGATGGCCAACATTTCCTCCCTGAAAACAGAGTTTGATAAAACCAACATCACAATGACAAGGGCTACTATCTGCAAAACTAACAATGTTAGAATGGTACAAATTTACAAAATAGTAGGATGCAGCTATACCTGAAAAACTCTGCAACTCTTATCTATATTCAACGGCAGCCTTAACGAAGTATCTACCTAGTTAATCAACGATAAGAAGAATGAATCACTAGACTTGCAGGGAGAGCAGGAAAAAGGAATCCAATTTTGTAAAAGATCGTGAAGATTCAACTAACCGGAGGCATAGGAGTGCCATTATCAGTGTTAAGAAGCATCCCAGACTCAGGATCAACCTCAAAAAGTTTAGCACGATTTTCATCATGGAAAAACCCTGGTTTTGCACTGCACAAAGGGGTTCGTATTATGAACTAGTTAGAAGAATTGAGGCTGAAAACCAAGCCATGAATATTTAGCATGATTATCAATCACCAGTTACCAAATGGTTATCCACTCACTACCAATTGAAAATATTTTAATCGGAAAATAAAATCAACGTGTTTCTAGATTGTCTATTTTTTTCTTCTCAATTTGCTTGAGTGACAAATTATTTTATGGAAAAGAAAGAAAAAAATATATAGTTCACACAGTTTGCAAAGAGAGAGTCACGTGTCAAGAAGCTAATGACCTGCCAGTAATAACAACATCGAAGTATTGAAGCCAATCAAAATTGGTAGCAGAGCAGCTATTCATGGTTTTCGGTCCACAGAGGAAGTTCATTACAATGTTTGTATAGTCCCATAAGCTGCACCAAATTCAATAGAGTTATTCAGACATTTGTTTAAACATGGATATTGTATAACAGCTTCAGTCCATCACAAACATGTTACAATATAAATAGAGAAGGTTTTTGAAAATTTCAGTACATTTTCAATGCAAAGAAAGGGAACTCTCCTGGAAAGCCAAGGCACAAGTCTAAGTAATAAGAATTAAAATATGTTTATTGAATGTCAACTCCTCACATCATATTTTAGAGAAACTGATGTAGTCACTAAGAACATAAATTTTCGAAGGGGAATGCAGTAATATATATGAAAGACTAAAGAAGATATTTGCCAATATCATTTATTTTTCATTTTATTCAGCCCTGTTTGACAACCATTATTTCAAAATTCTTTATTCTATATACTCATTTTCAACCACAAAGAAGGTTTTTGAAAATTTCAGTACATTTTCATTGCAAAGAAAGGGAACTATCCTGGAAAGCCAAGGCACAAGTCTAAGGAATAAGAATTAAAATATGTTTATTGAATGTCAACTCCTCACATCATATTTTAGAGAAACTGATGTAGTCACTAAGAACATAAATTTTCGAAGGGGAATGCAGTAATATATATGAAAGCCTAAAAGAAGATATTTGCCAATATCATTTATTTTTCATTTTATTCAGCCCTGTTTGACAACCATTATTTCAAAATTCTTTATTCTATATACTCATTTTCAACCACACATTCACACAATAATATTTTGCATGTCAACCCAAAACTTTGTCCCACTTTTTAACCACACGTTCTCCAAATATTCACTATTCAAAACTTTGTTTTTGCCAAATAATGGCCATCAAACAGGGGCTCAATCCAAGGACAAGGTACTTGAGATATTTCAATCTTCTGAGAGGCAAGAAAATAGCAATGTGGCAACAGACATTGACTCCATAAACACTATGCATGTATATCAAAACTATTGACTTTCCACAGGTACGAAGGGGCTTAAAGCTCTTAAGTTTCTTCAGGAAATATCATGTAGCATCAATTGATGCAATCTTCAGCTGCCACCAAGAAAGAAACTGGAGAAGATTATTCCATTTTTCCTGATTTTCCCAGAGAAAAAGGGTATACTCACCCTTGGTAGCAAATGTAGCAAATAATCTATCTTCTTTCAATTCAACTTTACTCAATCATCAGTCAAAATCATGGATGGATCACACATTATCTTCAACCAACTTTGCATAAAAAAGGCTACCTGTTTGTCACCAGAAATGTAGCGCGGCCAGATTCTTTAATCATTTCTATCAAGGGAACAATTGAGGTATCCTCATTGATATATCTGATACAATAATGGAAAAGTTATGATACATCAGTTTGAAATTTTTGGCATTGGTGTTGAAATAACTAGAAACTAGTTACTGCATTTTGAAGGAAATTACAGATACCTTCTAGGATCTTTTGCAACCATCTGCTTTAAAGTACCATCACGGTGGCACAAATCCACTGCTGCTCGAACATCGTTGTACATTCGAGAGTAGCTGCAACGCCATTAGAGAAAAAACATGCACCAATTAAAAGTGGGATAATTAGGAAAGAAAATTCAAGGATTAAGTTAGAACATATGTTTGTATTCAGCATAACAAACTTTCTTTTAAATTGATAGTAGCTTCTTTCCAACAAACTTCTGAATCCAGATTGTTCAAATAATTTATTTGCAAAAATGGTACTAAAAACACCAGAAAAAGGTTCAACATTAAGAATCAACAACACAAAGTGCAGAACTGAAAGATATACAATCCATGTTTTGTATTATGCTTTTATCTAAAACGGGATTGTCAAAGGTTTCAAGCCTGTTCTTCTTGAGCGAGTTCACAAAAATATACTCAAGGTATTTTTTAGCTTTTAGACCAATTATTACCTCACCATGTAATAGAGAGAAGAAAATTAATTACTGTAAACCAACGTATTAAAGAATTGATAATTCTCTTACTCAGCCGAAATTTTGCCTGGATTATTATCCTTAAAGTCAACAAGCTGAGCAAATAAATAAGCTTCAGCCAGAGAGAAAAGGGTATCGATGAGAGCATAGTCAGGTTCATCAAATGAGTCGCGTGTCAAAGTACTTCGATATGTAGCAACTTTATCTTCCTTCGACATCTCTCTAAATCCATGATAAGCTACTTTGACATACTTGTGTCGGTCCATCTATGAATCATACAACCAACACGGACAAATTTACTAGTTAAATCCAATCAGAGAACAAAGAACTGGAAGATTTAGTTACAATATACAACAGCACAAACCTTCAATATATTGCCTCTCTTTTTATCAAGAACTAATCCTCTGACCATGTATTTCCAATCAAATGTCCAATCCAACAACTACACAAGGCCAGACAAGTTAATAAGCTATTAATTTCAAATAATAAAATAAAAGAACAATTAGCACAGAGCAAATATAAGCAGTCTGCATGAATCTCCAACCTTGTGAAACATTAAGTTCTTTTATATTTTCGGTTCATTTTCTTTCTTTTTTTCCCCTTTCCTTTTTCTGTTGAGTGGGATTCATATTTCATAGTGTAGAAAGATGCAACAAGGACAAATTGATTCAATTACTGACTTCATCTGTAGACAATCATCATTAGCTTAAACTTACTGAAATAATAATGGCTTTCATTCCTTGAAAAGCTGCTTCTTGCTAAGATAAAAGTACTGATCAAAATGTAGACAAACCTCTGAAGGGTACTGCAAATCATAAACCAGCTTTCTAATTGTGCCTTCGTATGCAAGTGATTCAAAAGTCTCAGGTTTATACTGAGCCAAAGTGTAATCCATATCAAATCCAACAGCAACGATGTTCTTCATGTTCAAAGACCTATTACAGAATATCTGCTTTCCAATATCAATCTTCCGTCCTCCTTCAGGAGACAACCATATACAGGAACCCTGGCCAAGATCACTGCAATTGGTTCCCTTAAGTTGCAATGTTTTTCCATCTACACCCATGGCATCCATCGTAATACTGGAATTAAGTTGATTATTACCTGATGACGACAAACAAAAAATGGATGCTATGTAAGTAGTTTTAAAGTTATGCCACACCAGTTTGTGAACTCAAATCGACTTTTCTCCACAAAATGAAAAACAAATCTGCCCAAAACTAGCAAATAGAGTGGTTATCCAGAACTATATGAACGAAGTGACTAGCACTTGCTAGCAGGATTGTATCAAGAGCATGTATGGCTAATCTTAAAATGTGCTTTTCCTAAGTATGTCAACCGCAGTTTACTGCGCATATATGTTGCGCAATTTTTCTGCATTTTTACTGCAAATGTTGAAGGAAAGTTTATATTCAAGTTGATCACCAGCCATAAACAACTTATGACATGTTTGGTAAAGTGGACCGAAGACCATTGGACAGTATTAAAGAAGAAAAAGAAAGTTAAATCTCGTTTAAGGTATCTTCCTGGTCATGTCCAATGCTGAATACCTAATGTGCTCATAATGTATATCAACAAGCATGGAAACAGCACATAATTTTGCATACAATGAATGCCTGTATAAAATATCAGATAAAGATCTTTTCTTCATCAAAAACTTTGCACATGCAATGATTTATCAAAATAGTCATACATTCTAGTTTTGGACAGTGAATAATAAAACATACTTATCCTAAATGCAACAAGCCTGCAATTGTGTACCAAAATGCATACCAAATTAAGGGTTTAAGCTTTTAATATAGGATAAACTAAATTTTCCGCAAAGATGAAAGATTAAAGATCACGCTGGGGGACAACACGCATAAAATCAATAAAACAAAGAGCTTGTACTGAGTAAGTAAGAAACTCTGATGTTAAGTGTCCCTATATGGAGTTTATAAGAGCCTGTATCGGCTCAATCTTTACTTCGTACGTAAATTTGAGCAATAAACTATACTCTAAATCATAAGTATTTCCAGATTATTTTTCTCCTCATATTGCCCCAACAATAAGTAAACTTCAATCCGAGCCATCAAATCTTGGCAATTCACATTCAATAATTCTATTTAATAATAACATACAAAAATGAGTGGTGAAACAAGACGGAAATTATCTAGTTATCACTATTAAGAAACCAATTGTTGGTTATTAAGGAAAAAGCACGAAAAAGTAATCAAATAAAACACAACGGTAAAGGTCACCAAAAATAAAGAGTAAAGGACTCCTTCCAGCACCATATCGGCTTACATTCGGTTATCATTGTATGTGAACCCACTGGCACCATGTTATGTTCCAACATCTAACCTTATACTCCAGGGTTGATACAGACTTCTTGACTCATAATCGAATTCATACCCTGATACACAACATCTTCTTACTCCCATTACTAAAACAACACCATCCTCATATTCACAAACACTATTTCACTCTATATTCTAGAGCATAAAAACAGATGGAGTCATGCAAAACTAATGTAATAACTATGATAGTGAAACCTGGACATCAATGCATTCCATCATAAATGACATTCAAAATAAGGCATAATGGTTTCAAATTGGAAGTTAAACAATTCAGGCAAATTAATACGTGGTGTGTTTGCTGGAGTGGATTGGACAATACTCAATGGACACTATAATTGTACCGTTAAAAGCGCTAAATCAATACTTCCCACCATACCTGACAACACAAAACAGAAAATTAAGTTTCTGCGATTACAAAACATTAAAAATAGGCATAGCAGTTCAAAATCAACCTAAGAAAGCAATTGTTTTTTTCCCAAAATTGAAAACAAAAATGTGATTTATAATAGGTATTAACCATGCATGTTGCATATAAATCAAGAAAGATAACATGCAAAGTAAAATTTCACTAAATAGTTAAAAAAAAAAAACTTCTCTCTCCATTTAGATTCAGAAAAATCAAGAGAAAGGGTAAAAAGAATAACAACAAACACGTTCGTGATTGATCTAGCTAAAACACGAACCTTTGCAATGATTCACTTTCCTCCTACTCGGAAATCGACCCGAAAGAGCAGACGAAAAAATGCCGGAATTGAATAAAATTCTCGAAGAGAACGAAAAGGGCTCAAGAATGGGATTGGGATTTGGAGAAGGGAATAGCGAAACGCAAAAGGGAAATGAGCGCCCTTTGGGGATACGCATCCTGGATTTATATAGCCATTTTGGGATGTGAGAAATGCTAATAAAATCCTTCAAATTCCAAAGGAATGTAGAATCCGGTACCCGTATAGATACTGAATGCATTTAATAGTTTCACCTACAACTATTGCTGTTTTTCATTCTTAGCGAATAAATTAAACTTTGACTCCCCATTTGGCAATTAGGAAACGAATACCTCCAACAATTGGAAAAAAGGAGATTGCCACGTGGAGGCGGCGATAACTTGCAATACGGCGGTGGCAGAGTCAATGAATTTTGTTTAATCTTATGACTTATAAGGTTCTAAAGGGTAACGGTAAAATTGGTAGCGGAATGGGGAAGAAGAGTGAAGAGGACGCAGGGCGTATTTTAGCAAATGGCGCAGTAGATGGGAAATTTGATTTTTTATTTTTTTATTCTATTTTTTGCGGCGATTATTTTTTCGCCCATTGCGATCCCACTTTTTCTATAAATTATATACTTATTTTTTAATTTGGTGCAAAAAATTTAATTACAATTGTTAATTGAACTTATTTCTAAATTTAAATTTAGTCCATTCTAATAATATTTTTCATCACATGATCTTTCATTTGTAATAGCGCTGATCCCAAACCTTTCAATCTCGTGTAGCGGAAGGATCTCTAGATGGATTCCTTTCTTTGGAGTTCTGATCAATCTGCAACAAAAAGCCATTGTCAATTTTTACCTTGTCTATTATTTAGTTTAGGTTTATGTCATCGCGAGGCCAATTGTAGTTCATTGAGATTGAGAAGAGTACATATAATTGTTTATAAATTTCTTCTTTTTCAAGTAATTAGATAGTAATATTAATTAAGAAGTTATGTTTGATTTTGCTATTAATTAGGAATCATGCTGTTATGTTTGATTCTGCCGACTCTATATCACTTTCATTAAATTGCAAGTCTCACCTACCTCGTTAAATGTAATATTTTTGGATAAGGTCTCATGGTTCTTGATCCAATAGTCTACACCCCCATCCCACGTCACCCTACCCTATCCTATCATACCCTACCCTACCTCATCCATTATTAAAATGGAAAGAGATTATAGCCGCTATTTTCCTTTATTCTCAAAATTCATTTTTTCATCGCTAATTTTCAACCACAAATTTTTCCATCAAATAATTTTACGATCGAACTCAAAATGTTTTTTTTTTTAACCACACATTTTTCAACTTTTTGTTATTCTAAAATACATTTTCTTGGTATAATGGAACCCAAACAGGAGCTATATAATACTTTTTATTTATTTTTTGTCTTGTTAGTGTCATCTACAATACTAATGAATAATTGATTGTCTCTAGTTCAGAACAATAAGAAAGGTTTCCATGAAATTTATGACAATACTAGTTCCTGTTAAACTATGATACGATTTGAAAACAAAGAGACGTACAACATACAAACTAAGACTATATACAATACAAGAAAAGCTTATTTCTAAAACCTGACCATCTTTTTTCTCAAAAAGGGCCCTCGTGACTTTAATCTATTTATGGATATATGGCACCAAAGTATACTCGAATAGAATCTACCACACACTACACGTGGATGTGTTTGTCTTAGAATATTCAACCGCACCAAATAAATTTAGGAGAAAAAAAAAAGAAATTAATTTAAGTCGCTTCCAAGATTTCTCCAAAGAGAAGTTACTAAAGTGAAGACAATTCCATTATATATTCGATGCAACCTTTAAATTCAAACCGGTAAAGAGTAAAGACATGGCGTCCAAGTAATTATAAATTTACGGGTGATAAGCGGTTAATATTCACGGTCAATTTCCAATCGTCACGTTTTACTCTCCTATCACGAGCTGCCAAAATTTTCAACTCACTTTACCAAGAATTTCTAGTATACATCATTTGGTGTTGGATCTTCTAACTAGATATATTTGATTGCAATCGAGATGGACAAGTTCACGGTTTAAAAACCATCCCCTACCATCTAAGTCTCAATCAGATCAAGAATCGTAATCAAAATTTTCCTTTCTTATCAATAAAATAAAGCTACTGGGGTCACTGTATAATTTTGGTCCACAAGAATTGGGTGTGGGATGAGATCAAAAGATCCCTGTTTTTGGATTCCATTTTCCGGAGCTTTCTATTTCGATAAACACTGAGTGATTTTCTTGGAATCTTTTTTTTATTACAAAGGTGCTACATTTTTACTTAAATCAGTGTATTAAAGTAACAATTTCACAAAAGTTAAATCAATATTTGCAATGATAATGAACTCTACAGAAGCAACAAAATAGCATGATCTTATTTATTTATTATAAATCTCGACATTTGTAAGCTTTTTGTCATCACTCTAAATGAGTTTTTTCACACTTCATTCTCCTTTTCTGTGGGTCTCGTTTATCGAGTAGGCTGGCTAGGGTGACATGTGTATTTTCTGTATACTGCCGGCAATCTTGTTGGCATCTTTAGCTTCCTTCTCTTGTTGATCAGATACTCTTGTATATACTGCACGGGCTCGATTAAAAGTCCATTTCTAAGAAGGAGAAAAAAGGGTAAGATGAAATGATCAAAAATAGCTTGGAGTTTGTGTTTATGGAACTTGTGGTATGTTTCTTGATTTCTCAAGAAACCCACAATTTTTACTCTTTTATCCATTGTTTTGTTCATTTGTGGTAAAAAAATGTTTCTTTCTTATGAATTCTGATATGGGTTTCACTTATTTTCGTTAATTAGCTTTTTTACTTCTCTGTATAATTAGATTTTTCAGATTTCTTGATTGAATGTGTTTTACTGGATTCATGGAATCACCTTTTTTCCCCTTAATTTTGTTAGTATGGTCAAAATATTATACTGGTAGTTATGTTTGTCTCCTCTTTTCCCCGTAATAAGGATTGCAGTTCTATAGATCAGAATTTTTTGCTACTGGTAATTTTCATTAATAACTTTTCATTATTTAACTTTGTATCTCTCTGAGAGGTATTGATCATAAATTTGTGCTTTTATATTTTTTTGGGTTTAAATTGCTATTTGGAGACCTTTTATATGAATTCTGTCATTTCACTGATTTGTACTAATAAAGAGCTAATATATCCCGTTGGGAAGTTTGTGAAAAATTCCTATAAAAGTTTCATTAACACCTATTTAGTTTGTCTGCAATATGTTATTGATTCCCACAATAATTTGCTTTTATTAATGTTGATATTGTAACAGGGTGTCCAGGGATTTGAAGATTGCATTCGTCTGGTTCTATTGATGTTCTTGAAGGGGTTTGGTGCAAAATAAGTTCAAGAAAGATGGAGAATTCTTACGAAACGCATAGCAATGGACATGTAAAAGAGCCCGGCCTAATTATCTGGCATCCCTCATACCAATCCTCGAGCAAGTTTTCGTTGTCTTGGTTTGATATACGAGTGTTCTATGTTAGAATCAGTAATTTCAGTGTTGATGATTCGACCCCAGAATTTCTCACTCTCAATCATTTCCCTTTGATCCCGGAAACTCTTCTTGAAGTGAATGGTGTAAGATGTTCGGTTGAGTCGGAAGGAGTTTCTTGCCTTCTTCGAAGGGATAGGATAGATAAGAAATCTGAAGAGGCTACATTTGTTAGCACAGATAGTATACGATTAAACGGCAGTGCAAGGTTGGAAATTTTTAATGAAAAGGAGCTTGTGCTCTCTGGGATTTTGGAAATGTCTCATGCCAGTAGTTCTATCAAGGAATCAAACAATTTGGGTCAGAAGTGGAGCATGAATCGTGAATCAGTAATGACTGCTGGCACTGGATTTCTCAAGGGGAAACATATAAAGGGCGCTGAAACATCGTCGCCTACAGTGGAAGTTTATATTGCGGGTTGTTACTCTGGAACACCAATCATATTAACCAAGACGTTGCAGCTTAATCATGCGAAGAAACATAAGAAGGGAATGTTAGATATGATTCTCAAATGCGAAGCCTCCGAGTCCCATGAAGATGTTGCATCTGGACATGATCTACAGGTAATGTTGTTCAATAATGGCTTATTCTGTATGGAGCATTTGATAGCAGTGGATAGTATTACAAAATAAAAGGAAGCGAAAATCTTGTTAATTATAATGTCGAGTCATGTCCAATATTGTGTATCAAACATGCACCTAGTGTTTACGTTCTTGACATATGTGACATCTAGAGTCTTGCATTCTCGTTCTACTTACTACATATCTTTGTGCTAATGAAAACGTATCCAGTCGAACATATCCTGAAAAACTAACCGTCTCATAACTCGTGCTTAGCTCAATGCTCATAGCGTTCATTGTATGTATCACAGCAATAATTTGAAGTGCAGAAAAGCAATAAACGGTATATCAGGCATGGGAAATATCGTATTCAGAATTATTACTAATTACGTGCTCATTGTTTAATTGTCTTCAAAAGGCTAAGCAGCCATTGATTCTAATATTTATACACAAAGCACAAGCATGAATATGAGCACGAGATCCCGTCATTTTATCTTATCATTCGGTTATTGCTTTATGCTTGCTTCCTCTTGCGAAACATGTCTCTTTGCAATGGAAAAAGGCCAATTTCTTTAGGAATTGAATCTTAGACTATAAGAAGTCTTATCCTCAACATGTCATGAGGGTATGGGCAGGCAGGCACACATACTGGAATAGCAGAGTATTCTCTTGTATTCTGTTTCCTCTTGTATTATCCATATCCTGATTGAGACTGACGTGCCGGGTTCTCATCATTACAAAAACTAGGTAGGTTGTCTTCAATTGCGGGGCCCTTTAAATCACTTTTTGGCATCCCTTAGTAACCTTTTCGAGGTCAATTATCTATTCAGGATCTGTGTGACGAACTCTCACTTTTTCTTGAGAATTTTATAATATTCTGCACATGTTATCCCCATCTGTTTCATAAATACTGATTTGTAGATTCATTTGATAAGATTTATTAACATGTATTTCTAGTTTTGTCTATGTTGTTTTCGAAAAACATAGATTTTTGTTTTTCACTCCAAATATTATGTCAAACCACGTTTTTGCTTGTATTCAGTAAGTAAGATGCCTACGTTACGTGTAGTTTTCTATCGGTGCTAAAGTACTTGTTAGAAACTCGATGCTTGGACGTCGGCATGGCACATAGAATCTTGTTTTATTTAGACACTATATGGTATATGTTTATAATGAACACAAAGCCGAAACATGCTACTAAACGGTATATTATGTAGAAGGAAGCATTGGATTAGTCATGTCCAAGTCCGAGTGTCAAGCATCTAATATGGGTATAGCCTAACAAGGAAGGTTTGTGTAAAGTAAGCTCTTTTTCTTAATAAGGAAAAATGAAAAACTTTAATATTTACTCTAAATTTTTTGTGAATTGTTACTTAATCTTTGGTTGCATTATTCTATCACTTCCATTGGTTACAATGGACCATGCCATAGTATATCCAGCGGTGTTTGGTAGATAAGATTTTAACTTATTTTTTTCTCTATATATTGTCGAGTATTATATAGTCCATCTTACTGAATGAACTACTAATGTACAACCAGTAGCCCGAAGTCATAATATTCGTCCTTTTTTTTTTCATAAATATGCAGCACAATACTTTTAGATAATGGACTAGAAGAAAAAGAAAATATTGTTAATTGCTATATAGTCTTATTTACTACTACCTATCCGAGTCAATTTGAATATTTCCGTTTTAACCTTTTCAGGTTACAGAGTACAGAAATTATAAACCGGAAAGCGATGAAGACCATGATAACATGTATTGGAGACGGACAGAATACATTGAAGGTGAAGATGGGGAACTTTCCTGGTTTAATGCCGGTGTTCGGGTGGGTGTTGGAATAGGCCTTGGCATTTGCTTGGGGGTCGGAATTGGAGTTGGTTTGTTGGTCCGTACTTACCGAACAACAACCCGAAACTTTAAAAGGCGGCTTGCATAGTTGCACGTATTATCTTCATCCCTCGTCTCAATCTACCGGCTGACACCACCATTAGTATGTCCATTTTGGGTGCAAATTTTCAAGTCTCAATTTACTCGATCGATGTCTTCGCGTTCTGATTTTACGTTTTTCTTTAATTTTGGAAATAATTCTCATGCTGTTAAATTGTTTTGAAGAGGATGTTGGTATGCATAGCAGTGCATACGTGCAAGAAGTTTAATTTATCGCATTGTTGTTTCTTTCTTTGAACATAGCCATTTTTTGTGCTTAATTACATATTTTGCAGTTATATGTACTTAATTTCTAAAAACAGACAAAAGGCATTAAATTAATGTTTGTATCAAGATAGCGGAAAGCTTAATCAAAACTAAAGTTACCAATAGTGCAAAAAATATAAAATTGTATAGGTCCTCGGTTAGAATTACGGTCTCGTGCTCCTCCACCTTGGAAAGAATTTATTTCATGAATTTGGCATATCGAATCCAAATTTTGCATATTTTATTATCAGACAAGGCACATGAGGGAAGAGAGGATGATTTGACAGCTTCAAGTAGAAGGTAGAGTCCATAATTGAGGAGCTTTCCATGAAGTTCGTCAAATGTAATAAGAGTCGTCATGAGCACGAACAGCAGGATAAATCCCTGTAGGCCGAGATACCTTCAAGAATTGTAATGGCAATGTCTCCATCATTCATAGGGGTAAAGTTAACAAATCTCTCAAGAGTTTCAACAGTAATTTGCGATGGTTAATTTGAGAAGAATATTGACATTTGACATACTGAAGAACTGATGGAGTTGACTGTGTTGGACGGCAGCAGCTATGTGCTATAAGAAATGTTACTGCTACATTATGTACAAAATGATGACACCGACAAAAATAAATAAATAAATAGAGAATTGAAAAAAAATTGAGGAAAAAAAATAAAACAGAAAAATCACTAAACCCCTATTTAAAACATATAAGACAAGACTCATTTTTAATCACACATTTTTTTAAAAAAAATAATATTTTTTATGGCATCGATAATTTTTCCTTACTTTTCAATCAAATATTTATCATATCACTATTTAACACACATTCTTTTTCAATAATATCCATCAAACATACCCTAACATTGCCAAAAAAATATGGATCATTAAGAACTTTACCGAAATAGTATCTAGCAAAAATTTCAAACGATGCATAAAAACATAAGAAAAAAAAGAGACTAGTTCAAAATTGCTAAATAAATCAGATCCAGGTGGAGTCGAACCACCATCCCCTCATGCGCCCCGAGGCCAATGAGCGCTCATCCATTTTGAGCTTATGGATCCATCTCAATACATCCACAATGTACCTAGAGTAAGCAATTCTATATTTTTAATCTCAAAAATAACAGAAACAAATTATTGTAATATTTTGAACTTTTCTGGTGAAAATCCAATACAGGCAAGGATACAGCAACATTTATTTTTACGAAAACAAGTTAGTTCATCCATATTTATTTTTACAAAATCATTATCCAACCGTATCCTCCCACTAAAATAATTTTGCAAATAAAACCCAAAAATTTTCCTATCATTAAATAAATTCACCAAAAAAATCATTTTACACAACCAAAATCTAAAAACTAGTACTTACCCTTCCATGAATGCAATAACAATTACTTTTAAACTAGTAATTCTCATATTCAAAAATAAGAAAAAAGAGTTCATTAAACAATTATTTAAAACTAGGTAATTCGTTTAATAAGCAGAAACGTGATTTCGAACCCCGAAGGACGCATTTCAGGTGTTGATGCAGGTTATACAAAATTCTTGGTACTTCAAAGAAAAAAACGTGTCAAGATAAAAATTAGTTCCGCGAGACAAATTTACTTCAAAAAAAAAAACGTGTCAAGATAAAAATTAGTTCAGCGAGACAAATTTTAAATTTACCTTCGACCCGTGAAATAAGCCATCTAGCACGAGATTATTCCTCGCAGCAATCAAAATCCATACAAAAAATTTAATAAATGCCAAGACAAAACTACTATGAGACTTCTTCCGAAAACAAACTGGCACTTCCAAACTGAACACAAAACAAGCAAACTAACTACAGCACACAATTTTCTTGCTCGACTCAAAATCACGGTACTGTGGCAAAATGACCTTGCGAAAATAGATATTGAGAAAGTTCGGAACGGCACAATGACAATATTAACTGCAGAGACAGTCTAGTAATTAATTTTCTTGCTCGACTCAAAGTCACGGTACCGTGGCAAAATGACCTTGCGAAAATAGATATTGAGAAAATTCTGAACAGCACAATGACATTTTTAACTGCAAAGACAGTAAGAAATGGCAATTGATTCAGAAACCGGAGCAGAACAGATATCAAGACAGCTAAATTTGAACACGCAATTTTTTATTGGAAGGGTACAAATTTCTTTACCTTAAAACAACTAGCAGAAAGTGGTTTTAACTTCAGGATAATTTACCATCAAATCGACCATCAATTCGAAGCCGACTCCTTAAAGTCGGGTCCAAAGCAGAAACTGGAACAAAAAGCGTTTCTTGCATCCAATATGGTGGAGAATGCACACAACTACACCTGTGAAATTAATCCATGTTTACTGTGGAACGTACCAACCACATAACATTAGCATAAAAAAAAGGAATGACAGAGCAGCACCAACAGCAGCAGGATGTACATACTGAAGCAGCAACTCTGATCATCGAGGCAGCAAATCCTAGCAGCAGCTCATGCGGTAGAGGCAGCAGCAATCAATATCAGCAAATGATCGTACAAGGTAAAGGCAGCAATCAGATGTGGCAAGCCCAACACTTTCAGCAAATCCTAGCAGCATCGGCAGCATCACTGAACAGCAGCGGGTGATTGTACATATGGCAAAGGAAACAATCAGAACCGGCAAGCCTAAATAATTTTAGCAAATCCTCAGCAGCAGCTTGTAAGGCAGTGGCAGCAGCAATTAATATTAGCAAGTGATTGTTTATGGCAAAGGCAACAATCAGAACCAGCAAGCCTAATTACTTTCAGGAGACTCGTTACAAGCAACCAGTAGGAACAGTAACCATCACGTAGCCTTGGTCAGCTCGACAACACTTCCTCAGTCACCAAGTAACAATTATCTACAAGACTTGGAACATCTAAACCTTCGACCAATTCAGACGATGGCCTCTGAAAATTACATGTTTCATCACATTCACAAGAAGAATTTTGGAGGCCAGATATCACAATATCACGATATAAATTTTTAATAAACCCTGCTTCAAGAGCATAATTATGTAATAGACAGTAAATTGAGACAACTATTAAATATATCAAAAAATGTTTCAAAAGAATCTCCGTTGTACAATGAATAGAGTAGCCAAGCAGAATTAACTTCAAACATCACATTCCTTATCTCAGAATTCAAAAGAATGAGGCAACTGATAAATAGAAATCGCATTTGCTTGTGAAAAATCTTGTTCTGTATTGACAATCAGTTCCGTGGTAGTCGGATAATTTTACATTCACCATTGGAAGCAAGCTTCAGATGTAAAAATTACGTTAATTATGGTGTTGTCAAGGCTAAAACCTCACCTGGATGAAATGAACCAATATACAAGGACTTCAATACTCTGAATGATGTTAATCACAACTACAAACTGTTACTACGTTAGTAACGATTGAAGATTAAATTGTACGCAAGTATTTTCGTAGATTCTACTTCGTAGTCAACACGTTAGAAGCTAGATATGAAATGTGAATATTTTGAATCCTGTATGCTGACATATGAGCGTTAATGATATCAATCAATATAGCTCATGCAGTTCACAAATGGTTGAACTGAAAAATTGTACGTCTGAAGAACTTTATATTTTAAAGAATAAGATAGAAATTTAACGTATTCCATTATATACCTCATAGGAAAGTTATGCTTCGGAAGACCCAATCCTTTTGCAAAGCTTGCTGTCCTCACTTTCTCGTGTATATTATGTGTTCCAATTTCATCAACGTGAATCGATGATTGCACTTAGATTTTGTGGACTAAACTGAACACAATTGATTAAAAGGATTAAAGGACAAGAGGCAATCGTGTTGGTTGTCCAGTTCATCGCACTAAACCTTCCCGAACTGCGATACCAGATTGGGAATTTTTCAACATAAAAGACACGCTGAGGACCAAACACAAAAAGAAAAGACAGGAGGAAAAGGAGGCCGCGCACGGAAGGGAGAGTCGGGCAAATCCCCGTACCATCTCCCCTCTAAACAAAAAAATGATAATTTTATTGCGATCTTTTGACCTGCCATGAGAGCGCACCCATCATGGCAAAGGTCCGTAAGACATCCATAACAATCACTCACCACAGTCAACTATTCATCTCTCTGTACTCTGTCATCAACTTCTCATCCTATGCTCAAATTCGTTATAGCTTTCAACATGGCAAAAGGAACGTCATTCATACAGCATAACAAACCAACCAACCATACCATTTATGATATATGATAACACAAGAATCTTGTGCAACGAAATCAGTTGAAATGCAATTCCTCGCTTCTTAATGATTCGGTGAAATATCATTTCCAGCCGGAAAATCAGTCGAGAATGCATCTGGTAAATGAACCTACAAAGCATGAATGAAGGATAAGAAAGTGACCTCAGAGAGCAATACGGCAAAGAAAATTATAAACGATATTTGGAAAAACACGCTGGAAACAAAACGTCTTTACCTAAAGAAAAATAAAAAAATCAAATTCAAATAATGAATGGCTTAGATTATCTATGAGAAGATGTAAAGTCAAGAAAAGCTAGAAAGAAACAATTTTTTTCTGCTTCTTTCTCAAAAATAAGCTATGCCAAACACGCCATGGATGAGAAATCAAACAATTATTTGTATGATGTGAAAATTACCTTCATCAATCCGTTAATCCTTCACCAAATCCAATCTAAAATCATACATCTTAGGCGATGTATAAAAATTCTCCGTCGATCGAAACGCTCAACGAACATATTCAAATTCATAATCAAATTATAGATCATTTCACGGTCTACAGTAATCCGAAAACAGAAAAAGATTTAGAAAAATATCGTAGAGCAGATCTGAGAATAATGTAGAACCGGAGGAGACAAAACAGAGACCTACAACGCGAAAGAAGAGAATAATTGGGTTATTTTATTGAGGGGGACAAGCGATCCAACGGCTGATATTGATTGGCAGGAAGATATTTTGACGGTTGGATTGGTTTGCCGTGGAGAGAAAATAGGTTTAGAGAAATGATCGGACGGGCTGTATTGTTGGGAAGGTTCTCGACTGGTTTCTAAGATCATGCCACGTGTTTCAACATGATTCTCACGTTAAATTGATATTTTTTCTTACTGGGAAATGCTACGTTCACCGGGGTCTAACCCCTCACAATAGGGGGGTCCACGAATTTTTTTTGCGAAGTGGGCCCCAGTTTTTTGTGAGGGGAGTGTACACCGGGGTACACTCCGATGTACAAGTAACATTTTCCTTTCTTACTTAACTTCTAATCCTTTAATATTTGTTTAATTCGATTCATTCCGAGAGTAACGATATTTAAACCGTTGCATTTGCATGGCATCAATATTGCATTAAATGATACGTAAAATAATTTAATTCTACATTTTATTTAATATATCATCTAGCGCCATTTGATTTGGGATTGTAATCATTGGACTACGTAGCATTACTCTTCGTTCCCATTTCAGTTTTCTAGAAATAATTGCATATTTAATCCTCAATCATTATTCTAGTAACAAATTAGTCCTTGAAAATACTTTTACTTTGGTTGAACTTTAAGCCCCTTTTGGTTCAGATTAAAATCAAATTTTTAATAAATTTTGATAAATTGATAGAATGTGTGGTTAAAAAATTGTAGATCATATTTTGTGTGGTTAAAATTATTGTTAACTTTGACTAAAAATTTAAGCCTTATTTGTTACACATTAAAATTTTCATTCTCATTCTTCTACTCATTTTCAACCACACATTTTTCAATAAAATAATATTTTCCATCACATCAATAACTTTTCCTTCTTTTTCAACCACACATTC
>CAIGRP010033453.1:0-20972 GCA_903798385.1 Fraxinus cuspidata
CAGGGCCGACCCTGAGGCGAGGCCAATGAGGCCCGCGCCTCAGGCCCAAACGTGGAGGGGGCCTATTTTTTGCCCCCCCCAATTTTTTTTTAGTTAGGCCCAGATGGCCCGCAAATTTTTTTTTTTTTAGTCAGGCCCAGCTTAACGGGCCCATTATTTTTAAAAACTAACCTAAAACCAGTTCATTCCATTCCCGTCAGCCCCGTCCGTGACCCTGTCTTCTACGCACCTTCATTCTCGTCGTCCGACCACCGGTCTGCCCCTTCAGCCCTTCTCAAGTGAAGTCGTCCACCCTCCACGGGGTACCCACAAAGAAGAGAGGTTGATCTTGGAACAGGGACTTGTAGAGATATTTTTTTCACCCTTCTGTTACATATTATCTACATACTCTGCGGCTCTGCTCAGTTATGATGTTTTTCATTTCATATTTCTCATTGTCAGATGATAATCTGTGTATAATTGGTGGATTAAAAGAACGATTACGTTCGGTTGCTATTTTAGTGGTCGTTTATTTGTGGATTAAAAGACTTGCAATATTAATCACAACATGGAGTGTGGGGGAGGGGTGCAATCCTTTGATTCCAGGAAAAAGGAAGAACACACACACACACAACGAGGAGTAAATCAATGGTAGGATTGTTAAGAGTAAAATAGACCTTATAAAGATGGAAGTTTAAACTGCGAAAATTTCTGTTTGGAGCTTCTGTTCAGTGAAGGAAAAATTGAGTTATATAGTGATATTTTCGAACACGAGTAGGGTCGTTTAATTCATTATTTTTGAGTATTGACCAGTAGAAATATTTGATATGTATATGTGGAACACATTCCAAATAATGCAAGCTTTTATGCCCTACATTTTCTGGGCCTACAAATATTAAATATTGCTAAGAAAATTGTACTACTCATTTAGTCTGGAGGTTAAAAAAAGTCTAGATCAAAGGTTTTTGATACATTAATCTAAATGAATTGTTTACAGATGTGATAAATTATGAAGAGAAGAATGTGCGTGGCATAATTTGATAGTTCTTAGTCGGTAAAGGCTGCTATTTAATGAAGCTAATCCATTTTGATGTAGTACATAATCATGATTAGTAGTTTCCTGTCACAATTGTGATTTATTTTTTTATTTGTGTCTATCTTTTCTAGTAGGTTTTATCTTTTTATTCTTATTTCTTGTTTAGAATAGGATTTTATTAGTTTCCTTATTTTAGTTTCCTTTTATTAGTAGGATTATGGAATAATTTTGTCTATAAATATAAATGCATTGTACCATTTTCAATACAATCAATCATATATCAATACAAAACAAGATTATTCCAATATAATTCTTATTTTCAATTCTTATTATAAGAATTTTATAAACGGTTCCGCACCATATTTTAACACAGTTAAATACATCTTTTGCCTGTAAATCATTCAAGATTGCCGAACAATTGAGTTGATCTTTGCAATGACCTGCCCGTACAAAAGCGTCGAAGTACATAATTGGTGTCCGAAAATATGAGCTATTGGATTAGTTGGTTATAGATTTTGGAAAAATGAAATGAAAGCTTGTGGGAGTCTTTATTTTGATAAGACTATACTGGACGTTTTGGAGCTAAGAAAATTTTGAAGTAATTACATAGAAGTGATCAATTATTGTGATGCAAGTGTTGCCTAGGTACAGCATGATGGTTTTCGACAATCGTTGATGATTCATGAATGAATCTTTTTCCTCGAGTAAAAGTCTAAACTCCATAATCCTTTATGTTTATAAACTTTATGAGTATGCTTCAGCAGATGATTGTTTTTCTCGTTTGGTTCTTTGGAAAATTCTCATTCTCTTGTGGAGATAGGTCTTTCTCTCACTTTTTTTTTTCCTGAACTTACCATGACACCTCTACCATGAACAACACAACTTGATCATTAGCATTTACCTATTCACTTGTAAGATTAAGATCACATTGCTCTTACTAAAATTATCCTCTTTAGGTTAACACAAAATATGACCCATTCATCTAAGCCGTTCTCTTTTATCTTATTCTCAATTAGTGCTCCCTCTAGTTATTGGTATATATATTCTTATTACTTGTCTTGTCCATTTTAGTTTTGACAATACATCCATCTTTGCATTCTCATATCTGCTACGTTCATCTAGTGGACATTTTCTCATTTAACTTTCCAACATTCAGTACAAAGCATAGCAAGTCTAAGGACTATTGTGTAAAACTGTCCATTTTTGAGATATTCTTATGATACAGAATTAAGGCGACGCTTTCCATTTCATATAACCCATTCTAATCATTTGTCTTATATCTTTTTCAATTCCTCTTTCCTTGTTAGTAATCGAACCTAAGTACCTAATACCTAGGCAGCTCATCATATGCTTTGTTTAATGGAAGACTTTGAATCCATTGCAATTATGGTACAAGGGCTTGATTACTGTCTTTTACAATTACTTCTTGTAAACAAAAATTACACAGTGAGGGGAGTAGTATTAATGCATATTCTGATTCTCAGACAACAACATACGTTTCTACCTCGATAAAGTCTTAGATTGAACATTTGGAGGATGTTTATGTCGTCTAACTTTTGAGCTCTGGCTGTATGCAATACTCCTGGCTTTTTCTAGCTGAAGTAAGCCTCTCATAGATCAATACAACTCCAATGAAGTTTTTTAATGTCTGTCAAATCAATCACTTCACAGAAGTCTGTACACTTGCATGGTTCACTCCTATAAGGAATTTTTGCATTGAGACACTGTTGATCAAAAGATAAAAATCAGTGTAAAGTTATTTCCCTATTTAAATGCTCTTGGATGCAGACACGTGCTAACTCAAAGGGAGATACTAAACATTATGAGTTTTGCATATTTTTACTTTAATGGTGGTTGTTTTTGGCTATTTCTCATTTCTTATATTTTTTAGGTTCTCATTACGTTTCTGACGTCTCTCATTTGTTGTATTCTTTTAGAATGAAGGAAATGGACTCCACACGGGAGACGGTTCTGTTGACATTAAGGGGAACCCTGTTCTAAAGAGAAACACTGGAAATTGGAGAGCATGTCCTTTTATTCTTGGTATCTGCCCTACAAATTTTCTTTCTTTTTTCCTTTTGGGAATATGTGTACATTCACTCCCTAATCTCTTGAATTGACAGGGACCGAATGTTGTGAACGCTTGGCCTACTATGGGATTTCTGCCAATCTTGTTAGCTATCTTACCAAAAACTTACATGAAGGAAACGTTTCTGCTGCTAGAAATGTCACGACTTGGCAAGGCACTTGCTACCTAACTCCCCTGATTGGGGCTGTCCTGGCTGATGCTTACTGGGGAAGATATTGGACAATTGCTGTCTTCTCCACTATATACTTTATTGTACTACTTCCTCTTTGTTTTTTTGTCTCCCCAATTACTAGCTATATGAGAATATCACTGGCATTATATCGTTGCATGGTCTGATTATTTGTGCTCAAATAGCGGTTGACAGTTACAGCCTCCATGTTCAACACTTCTTTTGTCCCTAACTCTAAATTTAGGAAGAGAAATGGACATTCACTTGTGTTATTTTTGTATAAATAGAAACATCCACATGACCATGTGGTAATTCACTTCCTTCTCTTTATGCACCTTTATCACAATAATTTGAGTAGGCAGACCAAGTGGTAATTCAATGAGAGTATAAAAGACATCATAATACATTCTCTATCTTCGTTTGAAAACCTCTTATCTCCAGCACAAAACTTTTACCCTTTATTTTCTCTCTTCAAAGTTTCAATCTCTTACCTTACAGCACCACTTAATCTAACCTAAATGGTAAGTAAATTTTATTGTCTGAATTTCTAGTTTTCATATCAACTAAAATATAATTGGTTCGATAGAATCTAAAGTTGCAAAGTATCTTTTACATTGAACATAGAGATAGCTCCATGTGTTTTTTGCACGATTCTCTGAGTCAGTTCACAACTTAGAAAATAAATAATTCCATGGCATTAATAGTTTATGCTATGGCATATCTTTTTGGTCGGCTATCTAGCCAACTTCACCAGGTCTTTTTGTTATAACATGATGAAAGCAAAAGTTTACTAGAATGTGGTCTTTGAGGAGAGGACTTATTAGGATATTGCAGAGTATTATATATCAATTGGGGGATAACATACCTTATCAATTAAAAAAGAACAATGTGAAAAAGAGACAGCAATGCACTGTCAAAACTTGCTTGAAGTCAGGATTAAACTCTAAGAGGACAAAAGGAAGGGAGAGCCGAATAATTTGACATGATACATGAAGTGAAGAAAATGAGGAAATAACTCCATAAGGACATAGATGCACCGTCGACTATGAGCTTTACCTCTCGAAACAATGTTAATCTTGATGCTTATGGTTTTGAGTTATAAAGCACTATATTTTTATTTTCTTACCCAAAAGAAGGGGCTGAAATCAATAACATTCAGAATGCTAATTTGGATATCCTACTTTGAACTATACATGTAACATAGGTTATTTCTACATGCACGAGGATTACATCAGTCTTTCTCCTATTATATTTTTTTTATTGATTTACTGATTCTTTTGGTTCATGAATCTCTTACCTCCTTTTGATCCTTAATATTAATTTGTCTGTGAAGGGAATGTGCACATTGACTATGTCTGCATCTATTCCTGCTTTTAAGCCTGCTGAATGTGTGGATTCCATTTGCCCTTCAGCTACTCCATATCAGTATGCAGTATTTTTCTTTGGGCTATATCTAATTGCACTTGGAACAGGAGGGATCAAGCCGTGTGTTTCATCTTTTGGAGCTGATCAGTTTGATGATACTGATACTGAAGAGAGGGTTAAGAAGGGTTCCTTTTTCAATTGGTTTTATTTTTCCATCAACATTGGTGCTTTGATATCAAGTAGTTTAATAGTGTGGATTCAAGAAAATGCAGGATGGGGCATTGGATTTGGCATTCCTGCAGTGTTTATGGGCATTGCCATAGTGAGTTTCTTTTCAGGCACCTCTCTCTACAGATTTCAGAAGCCAGGTGGAAGCCCTATTACCAGAATGTGCCAGGTTTTGGTTGCGTCATGCCACAAATGGAATTTGACTGTCCCTAGTGACAGTAATCACCTGTATGAAACTTCAGATAAGAGCTCTGCTATCGAAGGAAGTCGAAAACTGCTGCACACGGATGAATTAAAGTAAGGTTTTTACATTACATCTAATTGCTTCTGAACCTTCTATCCCTGCTTTGTTCCCCTTAGATTCTTCCTCTGTATGCCTGTACTTTTTCCTGAGGGTAAAATTATATTTATTGTTCATTCATTTAATAGTAATTGTATGCACCGCAATTGGGAAATGGGGGAATTGAAGGTCACAAAATGTATTGTGTCCTCTATCTTGGCCGCCAGATTTTCTTAATTATTCTGAAGAACGGCTATTTCACATTATTTAAACCTTTTAATTTGAATAGCGTTCTCCAATTGATTAGTATACATATCTAATTCCCATGACATGGTGATATATCTGCACTTTTCCCCCTTTACCTTTTTAGAATTCCTTAGTATGTGATTGCTAACTGGAAACTATTTAACAACCGATCAGTAAATGATAATTTTTAGTTAGTTTTGGAGATTGGGCAGAAATACTATTTCTTTCTGAAAGCGCAAGGAATGTGCAAATTATCTTGGGCATGGCCAAGTCATCTTAGTTATATTATGTGAGATTATTTCTAACATGCAACGCGTGCTATTAAATTATTAATACATTGATACATTTTTATTTGACGTGAGACCCCTTTTGTAGTTTTCATATTGGCCAAATAAATCAAATCTTTTAGCTCCGGTATTTTTCTGGGAAAAAAAAGTGGGATTTCTAGAAAATCAAAAGCTCCTGTCTCTTCCATTCAAAAATAGTGGAGAATTTAAGGGCATTTCGTGAAGATTCAGCTATCTGGTGAAGGCTATTCTAATCAGATTTGTTAGTTTATGTTTCTTAGTGATATTTATTTCCATAATAATTTAAAAGTTACATTAAAAATTTCAGTTGGCATGCTGACTTGTTTGGCCACCCTTCATTCTAATCATGTGAAGTTTGACTAGCATGTAAATGTTATGTTCTCTCTTCCAAGTTGTTTAATTCCGATTGTGATTCTGTTAAAATTACGTTAGAAACTTTCCCATCTCCTTATGATGTGTTACTTCTTGTGTAGGTGCCTCGATAAAGCTGCTTTAGTCTCGGAGTCTGAGAGCAAAACTGGGGACTATTCTAACCCTTGGAAACTTTGCACTGTAACACAGGTTGAAGAATTGAAGATCCTGATCCGCATGTTCCCCATTTGGGCTACAGGAATAGTCTTTTCTGCTGTTTATGCTCAAATGTCAACCATGTTTGTAGAGCAAGGCATGGTGATGGACACTTCGATTGGTTCCTTTACTATTCCTGCAGCCTCTCTTTCAACTTTCGACGTTATCAGTGTTATTTTCTGGGTTCCAGTGTACGATAAGGTCCTTGTACCAATTGCTAGAAAGGTTACTGGCCAGGGAAGGGGATTCTCAGAATTGCAACGGATGGGAATAGGCCTTTTCATTTCAGTTTTTTGCATGGCAGCTGCTGCTGTGGTCGAGATCAAGCGATTGCACCTTGCAAGAGAGCTCGGTTTGGTTGATGAAAATGTTGCTGTACCAATGAGTATTTTCTGGCAAATACCTCAGTATTTCTTGTTGGGCGCGGCTGAAGTTTTTACTTTCATTGGGCAACTCGAGTTCTTCTATGACCAATCACCAGACGCCATGCGCAGTTTGTGTAGTGCCTTGTCATTGCTCACAACTTCTTTGGGAAATTACTTGAGCTCGTTCATTCTGACAATAGTGACATCTTTAACAACCCGAGGGGGAAATCCTGGGTGGATTCCAGATAACTTGAACGAGGGTCATCTTGATTACTTCTATTGGCTCTTGGCTGGACTTAGCTTCGTCAACATGGTTGTCTACGTTTTATTTGCCAAAATATTTAAATCAAAGAAAGCATCGTAAAGTTTATGGGTAAGCTTCTCTGAATGAGCCTCTTTCTAGCTAGGATATTACATTCAGTTTGGTTGATGAAAATGTTGCTGTGCCAATGAGTATTTTCTGGCAAATACCTCAGTATTTCTTGTTGGGGGCGGCTGAAGTTTTTACTTTCATTGGGCAACTCGAGTTCTTCTATGACCAATCACCAGACGCCATGCGCAGTTTGTGCAGTGCCTTGTCATTGCTCACAACTTCTTTGGGAAATTACTTGAGCTCGTTCATTCTGACAGTAGTGACATCTTTAACAACCCGAGGGGGAAATCCTGGGTGGATTCCAGATAACTTGAACAAGGGTCATCTTGATTACTTCTATTGGCTCTTGGCTGGACTCAGCTTCGTCAACATGGTTGTCTACGTTTTATGTGCCAAAATATTTAAATCAAAGAAAGCATCGTAAAGTTTACGGGTAAGCTTCTCGGAATGAGCCTCTTTCTAGCTAGGATATTACATTCCAGCATCTTGGCATGACAATCGGTTATTTTAGTGTTTTCTACCTCAATTCGATCCTCGTCATGGAATTCCCAATGATATATGTAATATGAATCATGAAGAAATTTGCTTCTATTTCTTTCAGCTGATTCTAAAGACATAGTTATGTAATTACATAGAAAAAACTCTACATTAGAATTATCTCTTGTAAGATGCGGTTTGCAGCCTGTTTACCAGGATGGAAAGGATGCTACGACAGATGGCATGTTTAATTGTAAAGACCAAACAAGTTGGCTTTAATTTTCTTCTACTGAAACTGCCACGGGAATCACACACAAACATATAACATATGAACTGGTTTTAGTAACGTTGAAACCTCGATTTATATCAGAGCAAAGTAACAAAGATGTTTCGACTTATCATATATATCGTCTTTTTTGTTCATATTTATCATGGATATCCAACTGTTTGTTACACATTAGCATGTCATGACCTTGGCACATGGTAGACTTTGATCAATAAGATATTGAAGCAATTTGTTATTGAATTAATGTCATTATTATTTGGTCTTGCCTTGTAAAAGTTGACATATGATTTGGGCTGGAATAGATGCTTGCAATAATTTGAACTCTATGAACACAAGTTTTCTATTAGGCCCTGTTTGATTGAGCCCATTTTCCATTTCCACACATTTGTAATGTTTGAAATGTTTTATTTTCCCTAGAAATTGTATTCCTCCCCCAGCAACACGCGCCTTTTTTTTTTTTTGGCAATTGAAAAATTGGTTTTCTTTAGGTTTTGGTCTTTTTTTTTTGGGCAATTGAAAAATATTCTAGACACAATAGTAAAAAAAATTATTACTTTTATTGATAATTTCCATGTAAAACAAATACAAACGAATAGTATTCGGTGTGATTTTTTTTTTTTAATTTTTTTTTTTTTTGGCAATTGAAATAAATGATAGACCCAATGATAAAAACAATTATTTTTTTTTAANTTTAGGTTTTTGTTGGAATCTTTTTTCCAGCTTTTTTTTTTTTTTTTTTTTGGCAATTGAAAAATATTCTAGACACAATAGTAAAAAAAATTATTACTTTTATTAACAATTTACATGTAAAACAAATACAAACGAATGGTATTCGGTGTGATTTTTTTTTGGCAATTGAAATAAATGATAGACCCAATGGTAAAAAAAATTATTTTTTTTAATGGACAATTTTCATGAAAAATAAAATCAAACGTACACCAAACTTTCAACATTTTCTAGGTGAAAAATTATATCAATCAAATACAATTAATTACAATTCCCAGTAAAACAATTTCTATGCAATTCAATCATCTGAAATTCATTTTCTTTCCACCCATATTCCACTTTTACAATCAAACGGACCCTTAGTCAGTTTTCTCTATCTTCATTTCAACTTTCATGTAAATAATTTTAACGAAATCAAACAAATTAAAGTAGCATTTGCAGCTTCATTATCCAAGGAGTGGCTTGAAAAGACTCCCAAAATACAAAATTTGATTGTTCCAACTATCCTCCAACCATGACATGGCACTTCCATGGGTTTCTTTTCACTGATTTGAAATTAATAAAATTCAGAAAGTAAATCATTGTTTCTAAAGGCAAAGTTGCTCTACCAGAGAGTAAAAGTACCATAGTACAGTAAGCAATAATAATGATCTTACACAACCCAAAACCTGAGCGAGCTTTCTCCAATGCTCTATGTGACGGCAAAAATTGTGAGAAATTCAATAAAAACTTCTTTTCTTGGAAGAAAGCTTGGACTATAACGATACATAAACTGAAGCATCATAACTTGTGAAGCGACTTGACTTTTCTTGCAAAGAAGTCGATCAATTCTTTTTCTGTTCTCCTGGGGATACCACTACCCCTCTCAACATGCTTATAGACTCTTCTTTTCTATGGTTGCTGCAACATGCTGTTGCCGCTTCCTCCAAGCGGGCATCTTACCAGGAAAGGCCCATCTCAACAATCTTTCCCACGTGTAGCAACAAAGGAACGTGAGCAAAGCCCAGATCATCAGCTTATCTCTCAAGGCTCTTGGCAGAGGGACCAACTTCAACCAATCATTCAAATCCCTGAATAAATCGCTCCAATATTGACATTTTTTCGGTTCAGCAGCCAGAAGGGCATACAAAAATGGTTTGTTTTCCGAGATGCTTTGGTTGAAAGGATGGCCCATGTAGTTCACAGCAAACGTGGCTACCTGTAGCATCATGCCCACCATGTATGAAACTGTATTCACAAGGTTGGGATGGAAATCTGAGTCCGGTTCGATACATTCATCTGGCATGTACTTTTCAGCCTCTTTCACGGAAGAAATTAAGAAGAAAAGGTGAACTGCAAATTGTCCTAGGAGAGAGAGGAAGACATAAGAGCAGAAGATGTTGGGATGAGGCCGTTCAGCTGAGAGGGTAGGAAGGGGCCGAGCATGTGATATAAACAGAAAGAAAGCAGCTGTAAAAACCCCACTAATTGTAGCTTGAACATCACCCAGTTTCACACCGTCCAAATTCATTACACTCAGGACGTAGGCAGTTGCGAGGCAATTGAGTCCGAGAATCTTGAACATCTGTAGGGTAGTGACTAGGGTACTTCGACCTTGACGGATTACATCAGTTGTAGGGGCAACCGAAGCATGCTTTGCTGTAAATGGTGATGCCATTGAGGCATCCCCAAGCTTAACAATAGGAGCTGATCGACCATCACCCTCTTCATTTAGCTCGTTCATGAGTTTCTTCAGCTTTTCCCGTTGCATCTCTGCAGCAGTCAAATGGCGGTTAACAGCTTGGTTGCTAGTAGATTCTGACCTTGAAACAGCTCTGCTCTTTGAAGGACCCTCTCCATTTTCAACTATGGATTTTAGTTTCTTTGATTTACCAGATTTTGCAGAATCATTTTTAGAGGGTGCAGAGGAAGATTTCTCCTTTTGATCTGGGGGGATTGCATTGAGTAGAGCTACTCCTATATGTGCCTGAGTAACATATATAACATTATATACTATTCTAAATGAGGCATTTAAGTCAACAAAAGCAACAGATAAGAAAACAGATACAATATAATAATTTTTTTGAAGATGTCCTAGCCATTAACCAGGAGACACAGAAGGAATCTGCATTTCACAAGAAGCATGGAGTGAGAAAAGGGATTCAATTATTAGTGACCTTATGTTGCTGAAAAAAGTTACTCCAGAATAAGTCTAACGTGCCAGAGTAAAATCTAATGGAACCTTTGGAAGGAGGGAGTACTCGAGCAAATTGGTAAGAAGAATGTCTGCATCTAACTAGGTAATGTATTAATGAAAAGGGATTATAAACAATTTGTACTAATAAGCTCCTTTATATGAGTAATCTTCAAATAGGTTAATGCCTACCATTTGCATAATGAATGCAACACAGGTAAGCTTCAGAAATTATAGGATATACAAGGACAAAACTTATTAACAACACTTCCAGGCAGACTAACAATACTGTGAAACTCAACATGTGTCCAAGGGTGAAACTTTGATGAATAGCATTCATGTAATACCTGCTTCAAAGCTCCAACATCATTTGTTCCATCACCACACATCAGTGTTACCCTTCCCACTGATTTAAAAGTGGTCATGATGAGTTCCTTTTGCTCAGGAGCCACCCTAGCAAATACCTAAGAGATGATATATATTTTGTGAGTTTGAGAAACAATGGCATACCAAGTGTGTGAAATGAGTAGAGAGAGACTTGCAACCTTTACATATGGAATCACTTTAAGAATACCAGAAGTTTGCTGCAACATTTCAATGCAGTCGCCTCCAATACAAAGATCATATGACTCTGATAGAGCTTCAGCCTCATTTTCACTGTTAACAAAAAATAATATTTGGATAGCTGAAGGGAAAAAATAACAAGATAAAAGGATTTCCCAGTTTAGAGGCAGCTGAAGGAAGGAGCAATCAAGCAAACTTCTCGAGGCAAAAAAAGCCTCATGCAGATGATGCAAAATGAGGTAGAAGAAAATGTCGAGAGATGTGTACATAATAGAGCCAAGGGTCCGTTTGATTGCAAGGGTGGAAAATTGGTGGAAAGAAAATAAAATCCAGGGAAAGTAATTGCCTAGAACTTATTTTCCAGGGAATTGTTAATTAAGTGTGTTTGATTTGTATAATTTTCCACTCGGAAAAATTTTGAAATTTTGGATTTTTTTTGTTCTCGTTTGGCTTTATTTTACATGAAAATTGTCCATTAAAGTGATTTTTTTTTTCGGACAATTGATTATGAAATTTGTAACCATTGCCAAAAGGTAAAAAAAAAAAAAAAAAGATTCGCTCGAAAACTATTTTTCATCAAAGTTTAGTATTTGTTTGGCTTCATTTTACATGGAAATTGTCCATAAAAGTAAAAAATTTTTAACAATTGGTTATGAAATTTATTTCCATTGCAAAAAAAAATCGGCCAAAAGTTGGAATTCCTTTTCCCACCAAATAATTGGGAAAACGAATTCCTCAAAATGGTGGAAAAGAGGCCCGTGGGATTTTCCATGCTAAATTTTGCTTATCAAACACTAATTTAAGGGTAGAAATGGAATTCTTTTTCCAATTTCCATGGAAAAAGTGGCTATCAATTATGGCTTTAGGGTCCGTTTGATTGCAAAGATGAAATTTGTGTGGAAAGAAAATATATTATAGGGAATTGAATTGTCTAGAGTTTGTTTTACTGTGAATTGTAATTATTGTGGAAATGGAATTTTTTTCCAATTTCCATGGAAAAAGTGCAATCAAACATGGCCTTAGGATCCGTTTGATTGTAAATGTGGAATTTGGATGGAAAGAAAATGAATTATAGGGAATTGAATTGCCTAGAATGTGTTTTACTGGAAATTGTAATTTATTGTGTTTGATTGGTATAATTTTTCACCTAGAAAATGTTAAAAGTTTGATATCCGTTTGGTTTCATTTTTCATGGAAATTATAATTTAAAGTGATAATTTTTTTTACCATTTGGTCTAAAATTTGTTCCCATTGCCAAAATAAATAAATAAAAATTATCATACCATATACCATTTGTTTGACTTTGTTTTGCATAGAAATTATCAATAAAAGTGATAATTTTTTTTTACCATTGTGTCTAGAATTTTTTCTAGTTACAAAAAAAAAAAAAAAGGAAAAAAAGGTAACCCCTGGAAAAAAATTTTCCACCAAAGTGGTGGGAATTTATTTTCAACAAAATCATGGAAATTGTAACTAATTTAAGGGTGGAAATGGAATTCTTTTTTCAATTTACATGAAAAAAGTGGCTATCAAACATAGCCTAATTGATGGAAGAACATGGTAACAGTAATGGAGCAACTTTGACACTGATTTTAGCATCCTCAAATCAGAAAGGCTCTTACCTGTACTTGATAATACCTGTCTCGTCAGGAGACACCCACTCATACTCTTCACTGTTCTTTCCATAGCCGAGAATCAGTGCTGGTTTTGAAATAATATTAACTTGGCCAGCAACATGGCAAGCTGTCAAAGCTTGATCGCCAGTAATCATGACCTGACAAATATTAACATCATCTACATCTGGATATAGCCATCTCATGAATGATGAACATCTTGGGCAAAGTCAAACAAACAAATACTAAAGAAGGAATCTAGACACCAAATTTTCTTATTTGCATTGCAAAAATTGTTATTGATGCTCAATAAATATCTGCTCTCCCCTAACTGACATAGCATTTAATTTAAGCTATAAAAGGAGAGATTATTCCATGCCTAGTCCAGTGGTGAGTTGTAATTGTTCGGCCACTCCAGAGCTCACTTCACTACACTTGAGTGGGATATACAGATTGAATTCAAGAAATTTGACAGCATGAAAGACTCGAGAGAAGACCAATCTTCACGCATAGAATTACAACTGTTAGCATCTTTTCAGGTAAGTGCATTGAATAGCCACCTAGGTCGATGGGAAAAAATCAAAGTACCACAGTTCACATTGGTTTCTGAATAGCTAATGCTAAAGCTATTTTTAGCTTGCAGTCTAAATTTGACATAGCCTCATTTGTAGCATGAGCGCTTGTGATTTTAGTCACTAGAATGATTTTCCATTCATTTATCTGCAGTCTGTATTGTACTCTGGGCAGTTCCCAAAACTGATTTCCTGCATTTAGCATGTAAAATTAACTAATCTTATAATTTCTAGTAACACTTGCAAACTTAGCAGAGCAAACACGAAAAGGCTACTTGTACGTCGACTTTAAGTGACAAAAGAGCAAGCCTTTTTATTGTTGGTTTTACAACAGAAGTTACAGTGGTGGTTTCGGTTTTTCCAAATTGCTTCTCATTTTTGTCTGTTGTCAGGACTGGGGAAAAAAGCATATGATTAAACACTTGATGCATTCATCCAGAGAAATGAAAGAACCCACAAGCAAAAATGAAAAGCCTCGTATCTTTCCTAATATGATCCTCGGCAAAAATTCGATACGTACAAACAAAAAATACGAGGAACAGATTCTTCCTTTTTCTTTCTTCACATTTCCTTATTATAAACCATGTAGGTTGTTGGGAAGAAACTCTGATTTTCATATTTTAACTGTAAAAGGTGCTGTCCATATTCTTCGTTTCTTTTTCCTTTCTCCCATTTCCATATTTTTCCATTGAAACTGAGGCAAACATATCAGGTATACTGTGGATGATAGAAGCGCATTATGAAATTACTCGAAAGTCTATCAAACTCACCAAGTCATGTGATGACCCTTTTAATTCAGATAAAATAGTTGCTGAATCTCCTCTGATAGGACAATTGAATACCTGAAGCATGCAAGAAGAGCATCAGAAAGTAACAAAGGCATAACAAGAAAGAAGAGAACATATTAATGCTCTCTCCAAATTTTGTGTATTCCAGAAAATTGCATTCTTTGAATTAGATCTTTTACCGCAAAACCAGCAAAAGTAAGACCACTTTCCACCACTTCTCTCTCTAAGCTTCTAGCTTCACTAACCTTCAAACAGTAAATATAATTGTCATCAGCTTAAGTAGGCATAAATGAAACAATTACGGGGAGAAATGAAGATACGCAGATAAGAAAACCACACATAGAACACCCTGTGAACCTATCACATATCAATGAATAAATAAAGATTTAATTTTGTACACATAGGAAAATGTTTATACAGGAATAAGCAGAAAATACTGGATATATGAATAACTAAGCATCCACATTTTTCAGGAGTGAAAAAATAAAAAATTGTAGACCTCCGGATGTCATCCCATAGAAGAATATGCAATTGAGGCCATGATCGATTACAAAGAAATCAGGACTTGCAAATTATACAAACAAAAGAGAGAGATAATAATATAACTCATTGTGCTGGTCATTTTAAATAAACAAAACTACCGAACAAGGTCACGTGGTTTATACAAGGTCATTAAGTAGATAATATACAACAGTTTATCAATTGACTACCACAAAAGATTACAGTGACCTTTAAGTGGAAATGGGAAGAATGGGAGGAAGTTCAATTGCATCCCTTGTTAGGAAAACTATTGTCCCTCTCCTTGGATTATAATTGTAAAAAATATCTGAAATTCAAAAAATTTTGCAACAAGTTACTTTAACTAAATAAGAGATTCGCTTTCCACCCCTTTCTATGATCCTTCCAACCCAACTTCCAGTATACTTCCCCCTCTGCCTTTTCCTTCCACCCAACTTCCCCCCTACCAAACATGCCTTAGGAGGATAAGTGACCACATAAAGGGCACGTTTATTGATGTGGTTATATAACATTTAAAAGGAAAAATCCAAGACCATAGGATATATTGCGCTTTACCAGTTTATCTATTGATGCAGTATTAATAGGTACAAACAAAGTCCGTGTGAAAAATGAAGAAACCAAATAAATGTAAGATACGGGTAAAGAGGTGTTCCCCATAACCGTTTCTTAGAGACAAATAGCTGTCATCTACATGTATGCTAGATTGAAAATTAACAATGTAGATGTAGATTTATAAAATGGTAGAAAAGATGAATACTGTGAGGATAAAATGTTCCAACAGGGCATTCTTACTGTCATATCTGGAAGAGACTTGTAGGCCAATGCCAGGACACGAGATCCTTGACGTGTGTGCTTCTTGTAGGTCTTCATGTAGAATGCTGGCACATCAACAAGTCTTTCCTGAATAGTTTCTGGCGCACCCTGAAATTTTACAGCTCAAAAATAAATAAATAATCCATGAAATTAGGTAAAATCAAAGAAGAAAAAATAATAAAAATTAAACCAACTAGAACAAATTAGATACACAAAATAATTTTCCTGTCATCATCGGATTAAAAGTCCAGGGGCCAATAAAAAATACTTGCAGGAGCCTATTCAGGAAACATGGTGAATATTCAAAAATTGTTTCGCTACATGAAAAGGAACCCAAAATAGCACTTGTTCAAAAACGACCATATAGTATAAGACCTTAAAAAATGAAACATAAACTATACAAGCACGTGTCAATAATATATGTATATCTAAGTCAAGATTAAATGATGATCAATTCAAGAGAAGAAAAAAATGGGTGCAAATATATACTGGTAAATATTGGGTATGTTTACCCATACGCAAAAAACGGTGAGAAGAAAAGCAGTCAGACTCCATGTTTAACCTAGGCATACAACCCATTTTCATACAAGCTGAATTGAGAGGCATAAAAAATTGAGTTGACTGTATTATTGTAAAATAAGCCAACTCCAAGCCAGCAAAGGACATCTGTTTCCGATAGCTTTAGCCCATTCAGCACTACTGTGGCATTATTCTGTTTGAGAAGTGTGAGACCGTCTCTTGGACAAATTCTCAATGTGATTTAAATTTTAAGTTTCATGTAGCGTCTTTGTTTATAAGTTGTATTGAGCAATCAGTAGCATTTTTACAGTCATCTGTGTCCTAGTGATAATTCATCATATGGAATCACAGTCCAAACAATTCACAAATATATCATTCAAATTGTATCTTGGAAAAAGTACATGACCTCAACGATTAGGAATATATCGTTATAAAAAAATTGTATTAAGAAGCCAAAATAATATTTCGAACATTTGGATACATCTAGGTTAAATCTGTATTTTCTACATCAGCCTAAATCTATAATGCAATAAGAAACAAAATGTAAGTTTAAACCTTCACAAAAGCAAAAAATTGCTCCTGAACGCGAACGACAACTCCCATTCTTTTTAAGTGAGAAGCAAAGTGGTGTCTCTGCACAATCTGTACAACATCCCCACCTCCCCTGCATTTGTTGAACCAAGTGAAAAATTGGAACACAGGGATCCCCCAGACATTTAACTAACAATTGATAAATATAAACTTGTAAATTTTCAAGATCAGATCATAAACAATTTGGGAAAAAAGCACAATAGGCATCTATGCAAATATAATTGGTATTATTTACTCCCCTGTACAAATTCCATAGTATAAAAATTCATGAAGCGTCTACCATAATTTCTCCTCACATCCTCTTCTCCCCAAAAAAGGGGGGAAATTATATGCTATTCATTAATTAATGTAACACACCTCTCTGCAGTATCTTTTGTCTTTTGCATCAAAAGCAAGATTGAAATTACAGCATTCTAGATCAATTTTGCATATCTGAACTAATTCCAATTAATGAAAGCCAAAAGCCATAACCTTAAAATTTACAACTTTTAACTATTTATAATAATATTAATGTTTGTGAATAAATAAATATGATCAGTCTATCATACAGCGAAGTCACACCATCAAATCTAAACAGAATGTCCCAGTATAAAACACTTGACTCCTCTCAGTGCCCAAACCAAAGAAACACCATCATGAAGGCCCAAAGGACCACTTTGTAATTAGTAATGCATAATTCAGCATCTCTTTTCAAACGAGGCATAAACGCGGCACAGTATGTATTTGCTCTCCCAATTGATTTGAGTACAAATCCATCAGTATTATACAGACATTATAAAAAGCAAGTTTTAATATACTTATTCTTCAAGGATATATACTCTTAAATACAAGTTAGAAAAAAGAAGTCCTAATAACCACGCCATTAATTGACGGTAGGAAAAAGTAATATGAAATAGATCCTATTTAAACCTGAAATAGAACGTTTATATTTCTCTCTCTAATTGGGTTTTCCATAAAACACTGTGCAATCGTGGAAGGCACAATGTCAGCTTGTTCTAGATCAGACAAACTTTGACCTTGATTTAGTAAAGGCTATCTCTCACTTACACTCTCCTCTAGAGCCTGAACAAGTAACATGTTTTTTCTAGAGGCAAAAATGCTCTGACAAACTACTCTCAGAGAAACGAAGAATGGGAAGACAAGAAACAAGGACATTTAACGTTTGTAATGAAACTATGGAGATACATGAAAAGTTGAACAAAGTTCAATCAATCACATTTAAACATGTAAAAAAAACAACAAATGTTGTAGCATACTTCTTTGGCATGGACTTCTCATCTGATTTGTAGCTCCAGTCAATTCCTTTCAATGCAGCCTTCTCAAGAGGATCACCAACCTACATCCAGATGTTGAGAAAAACTACTGTAAAACATGAGAGTTTTAAGTACCACTCAAAGAGGGGCAACCTCAAAAGATATTTGTTCTCTACCCAAGAATTTCGATGAACATGGTAAGGGTTATTAAAAGAAACAAGAAGAAACTGGTATTAGAAGACAAATAGTCCATACAGATTTGCCAAGAATATATGTAATTGAACCTTCAAAGCTGTGGGAGCTGATAGGGAGTCTCTCACCTTCCAACTAATGCCGTTGCCAAAATAATCCGTTTGAAGAGGGAATCAACTATATTTTCCAGAGAATAAACTCAAGAGGCACACTCATATTACATACTATTGATCTAGTAGACTACCTTCATCATTCATGGTTAAATCAACAAAAAATTGTCATAGGCTGTAAACTGCAATGACAAATTTTTCAGAATAACCCTCTTGTAATGCTTGCGCAAAAAAATGTTTACTAAATTTTTTACAATTATAAGGCTTCTTTATATATCAAATGAGTAATTTGAACTTATTAAAAAACGCCTTCGTCTTCAAAAGTCATCCCCACCCACCACCCCATACCCCAGCTGCCTTTCCCCCAAGGCCCCTGTTACTTAGGATCTCCGGAGTATCAGATGGGCAGGGGGATCGGGCCAGGGAGGGAAGGGTGAATGAAGCAAAGGACTGGCCATCCAAATTAATTCGCATAGAGAAGTTTTTGGATGAAAATTTAGAAAAAGGTGGAATATGCATTAATATGAGGCTCCATTGTTTTTCATTTGTCTTCTATTTTATGAGTTGTGTTTCTTCTTAAATTGCATATTGATGTTTGGAGATACGTTGTGCAAGCAGGGACCATTTTTTGCTGCCTGGATTTTTCAAATGGGGTAGGGCAGACTTTTATTTGTATTGGCAATACTTCAGGCACTATTCTTCTGGTTAAAACTTCCGCTTAAATGATTTAGTAATATGTATAAATTTTTATTCATTTTCTAGGAAACTTTATCACTATCACACTCACTTGTGCATTTGTACTCAAGTTTGCAGATATTGCTACTGAATATATATCACTCCTTTCTGTGTGGCCTCAACAACTATAATGCAGTGAGCTGGAAGAGGCGGGCAAGTGGGGGAAGGGGAGATGCTGGGTTGGACTTGGAGTAGAGGGTGATGAAGAAGATGAGGTGCTTTGGGAATCTCAATTAAAAGGAGGTTATTCTACATAAATTAGTAAGCGGCGATATTTTTTTCATTTTTTCTGTCCAACTTGGTCCTCATTAAAAAAATCTGTAAATAGTAATTAAGGAGTCACTAGTGTAGCACGAGACAGTTTGCTGTTTCAACTTCCTTCCGCCCCCGTGTACACCAGAAGAACAAGCGATCAGATAAAGTGGTTGTTATTTTCTCTTGGAAGGAGATTTTGATTAACTTCAGATTATCTGGAGCTTTATGATAACCAGGAAATAGGCCTGACACTGAAAAATGCGACGGGAAGAAATACACTTTGACACTGATGGAATGCTGATTCCATGGGAAGAAGAAAGCAAAAAGGAATGCTTCTACGCAGCAAAAATAAATAAATAAATAACAGTGTGGAGTAGTTCATAAGCATCAACTTTTGTTTGGTGATAAAAAATTATACCAGCTTGTTGTCCACAAAAACCAGGGCATGACAAGAAGCAAGAATTTCCAAAGTACGCGTAGGCAATTTAGAGATATCTGTTTCTAGGTCCTCATTGGCTGTCAACCCGCCAACTCCAGAAAACTCCTGAATAGCAGAGCATAAAACATCACCATAAAAGGTAATTCTTGAACTAGAATAATATATCGGAACTTAAAGAGTTGCTATACCATGTCATCAGATGTTAATGTTCCAGTCTTATCAAAACAGCATATATCAACCTGCAGGAGGGTAAAGATCAGATAATGTAGAAAAATACCGTAAAATGAATATTTAAACTACAAACTTATATATTTATTTCCTTTCTTCATTTTATTGATTAAGTAATTTTTGAAATCACGTTGTAACATTGTAAAAATATTAAAAACACAGCAAGTGATGGGGAAAATCCATTAAATGCTACCAGAGAAGATAAAAGAAGCTCCAGGAACAACTTATTTAAAATGTATGTGTAAATAGTACCATCAGAATGGAATCAACAGGAGTAGAGTTCATATAGTCAATGGCTTCCTAAAATTGATGTTTTGGGTAACATTATTCATCAGTAAAAATACTTCAATTAAGCATATATTCAACAGAAGATGAGAGATGTAATTAAGGCCTGCTTTTCTATAAACCAAGAGAACGCTACTTAACATGCATATATTAGATTTCAGATACAGCTGGAAACGTTTTACATTCATTCAGAATGCCACAGATTGAGAGTTAGACAATTACATGATTGTAAGAAATGTAAAACCAACACTGGATCCAGCCCAACTACATATCAAGGTTGGTTTGATCTCCATTTAAAGAAACGTTAAGAATCTCATTTAGAACAGTTAATCCGCGAGTTAGCAACACCGCTGATAAAAAGAAAAGCAGTACTTTACAGAGGTCACTGACATTAAAAAGCAAAGAATGAAAGTTTTCTATTCTTGCGAGTTGCAACTTGCTAAATCAAAGAAACCTTATTGGTTAAAGCATAGCATCTTAACATGGCTCAATCCCCTGTATCATAATTAACATTTTGGTTTTCAAACAAACTGTCAAGGTTCGCTTATTACTGCACTTATTGTTTTATAGAATGAAAAGAATTCAAGAAGAGAGGACATCTTTTGTAACAGATATAATGGGTCATTGTGATTCCAACTCTGATGCTACAAAATGTTAAGTAACTATAGGTAATCTAATGGAGTCCCAGCCATGATATTAACTTTAAGCAAAATAAACCATATAAAATCTGAACCACAAGCATGCATGGGCAAATGATACTAAAGCAATAAAACTAGAAAAGAGAAATCTAAAATGTATTGCACAATCAAGACAGCATTTTTTTTTTTTT